>JAXIVD010007548.1:2500-10000 GCA_036785275.1 Cancer borealis
TCGTCATCTTCATTGTCATTGCCATCACGATCCATAAGATAACAGGTTTTGAAAATGGAGTCCTCGCCTTCCCATCGTGTTGATTTATATATGTATGTATGTACAATTTGATTCACAAGGGCGGGAGTAGAGGGGCAACAACCTTTTCCTATGAACTCTAGACAACACACACACACACACACACACACACACACACACACATATATATATATATATATATATATATATATATATATATATATATATATATATATATATATATATATGTATAATAATATAGGCAGAAGGGCGTTGTTTAATATTTTGTTATTGTTTTTAATTTTGTGATGTTGATTGTATCTTTTGAGACTACCTCGCCAGGATGTGAGGAGGAAGGATGTTAACAAAATATTAACAGACATCATTAGTAGCTATTATTATTATTATTATCATTATTATTTTTATTATCAATATTATTATACTGAAACTATTTTTGCAGAATTTCTAACTTCTTCTAATCTTATCTTTTCCATCTCCTTCAAATTATTTTCACTCTCTTATTTACGTTTATAGTTTCCTTGCGTCCTTCATGATTCATTGAAGTCGTCCATCTCTAGACTACATCGCTGCCATATTCTCTCCTTTATCCTCCTCTTTCTCTTCAATATAGATCTGACCACTTGCTTCCATCTGGGTATTCCCTTCCTTTCTTAATTTTATTTCTTATACATCGTGTTGTCTTCTTGGACTTCCATCCTCTCTTTATGTAATTTGTCCCTCCCGTTGTATACCTAAACTTTCTTTCCTTCCGTCTTTCATTTCCTCCCTTTCATTCCTAACATACTTCCCTCCCCGTCTACATTTTTCTTCCTCGCCCTCCCCCTTTCCATCGGCTTTCCATTCTGTTGCATCAATACCTTTTCTCCGTACACCGTCTATCTTGTTCCTTCCTTCACCCATGTATAGTCCTTAACCCCCGCTCCTTCCCTACCACCTTGCCTCCCCCACCACGTCCCTCCATTAAGCAGGACCATGCCGCGCTTGGATCAATACGCCTTTCAACAAACTCTCATTAATTCCCGCCAATGTACAGGTTGCCGCCATGACCAACCTGCGACACAACACGGGCTAAGGTTTATTCCCTCCGCTCCTATGAGACACACCTACCACCGCCCCCCCTACACTCCCCTAGGACGGATGCAAGGTATTACTCAGCCTCAGGACGCACGCTAGGTATTACTCACCCGTCATAGAAGGCACGCCAGGTGGTACTCATGCATGCTGTACCCTTAGAACGCGTGCCAGGTATTCTTGAGTCCATGAGGTATGCAATGATCTGTCTTAGAAGATGAAGGGCATGATTCACGTCCAAAGAAATGTAGTTATGCTTAAAGAATTCAATGATTGGCTTCTTTTTAATTTTTGTTTAAACTCGTGTAAGTGCATCATATCAATCTTCGACTCGTCAATTACGCATCTATCTGTGTATGCATTAAGAACGTAGTTATATGTGTATTTGTTTGTGAATATGAGTTTATACAATGTGTGGTCGTCTTTCATTTAAAAAAGAAAAAGAAAAAAAAAGTCAGTGTCGACGCAAAACTCTAGGGAAAGAAAGCCATATATTTCCATTAAAAAACTTCAATAAAAAGCTTTTGCCTTGTACTTACTCAAATTTGTTGCTTCACAAGGAAATTAAATGTGTAGTTTGTGGTTCAGTAAGGTGTAGCGTCGTGCAGGTATGCGGCGTGACTGTTCCTTCACCTTACTGCCTCCTCTGTAGCCTGGCTTGACGTTTCTTTTGTTGTATTCGTACTTGTATTCTTTTCCTGGCAAATGGTTAATAAGGTGTGTGTGTATGTGTGTGTGTGTGTGTGTGTGTGTGTGTGTGTGTGTGTGTGTGTGTGTGTGTGTGTGTGTGTGTGTGTGTGTGTGTAAACTTGTTTGGTTGCTCACCTTAAACTTTTCAATAATGTAGTCATAGAAGAACGCCTCCGCTGATCGTTCCGTCGGGGTCGTTGTCTCCTTTTGACATACTACACTGCCCTGGGAGGTGTGGACGGAGTAGTTGAGTTGAATTTGAGTCTGATTATAAGATGAATATTTTTGACACACCTTTCGGATTCTTAGTAGGTATTATAGGTTCACATATTGCAACAGGATTTAGCTTTATAGTTTACATACTCGTGAGTGTTAGTATGTGTTCGATAGACTCGGGTACGTTGGTGCGTCAGGTCATGAGGCATTAAGAAGCAGTAGTGAGGTGGTGGTGAGAGGGTGGTGAGGTGGTGAGGTGGTGAGGCGGTGAGGCGGTGGTGAGGCGGTGGTGAGGCGATGGTTCAAAACACATTGTCGTGCCGCTGCCCCGTGCGTCATGCAACGTACCCGCGCATGATATTTATTCCTTGCCTCCACTCCACTGCTTTAATGGATCACAAGAAGCTGAGTTGTGACGACTATGGCGTTATTTTATTTATTCTAGTGATGAAGCATTTCCACTTCATAAAAATGTATTTGCAATCATTACGTATGATTATTGTGTGCACTTTGAATTTAAATATTTTCAGAGTAATTGCGAAAAAATAGTCTTCGCTGAATGTGATAAACTATTTTCTTATTTGTAGCAAGATGTATTCCCTCGTCCCGTTCCCCCCCTTCCACCTTGTAGTTTATCATAGCAGAAGTCCGTCCTCCTTACCACCGTCTTGTCAAAGTGTGAGCTGAGTGATGAGACGAAAATAAGGTAATGATTCTCTTAGTATTTATGTTGTCGCGGCGGGAGTCGACCGTGGATATTCGCGGCCTTGCACCAACACTTATATCACTGGATAACATGAATTTTGGATGTAAGTGATAACCTATGGTGCTGCTGTTGGTGGTGAGGATACTTATTTGTGCTACAGCTGCTCCTACTGCTCCTGTTTTTACTGCTGTTACTGCCGCATCTGCTGCCGTTTTAGATATGCACCAGAAACAGAGTAGTATGCACACAGTAGTACATTTAGATATGAAACGTGATATTAATAAAAAATAAATACAAATGGTCCGGGTTGATGTATTGAACACACCACAGCATAATGGAACCAAGACCAATCAACAGGAACTTCAAAATGTTCATGCAGTAGGTCTAGATCGATGAATTTTTATAAATAAATGTGTGTGTATTGAACAAAGAACCTCGTGGCCTTTAATGTCTCGAGACTTGATTTTTCCACCTGTCGTCCAACGAGCCTATAATTACTTTGTCTGTTATTGGTACCAACTTATATTCCTCCTCACATCAGACTTTATTGGCGCCTTCAAATTATTATCATTAGACGGAAATTTTACGTCTGCTCTTACAAAAATAACTTGGTAAAGAGATGAGGTATTGTGAAACCATAGGAACATTTGTTGTTTATTTTAGCGTCATTGACCTCATGTATAGGCCATGTGTCGTGTATGCTTCATGTATAATGTATACTTCACACATTTATGTATGAATTTGGCTTGATATAATTAAGGTGAAGGACTCGATCAATTTTGTTCGATGAGCAAACCAGACTGAATCGAGGGAGTAATCAGAGATTACCAGTCATTATTTCTGTCATTATGTTGAATATCTTGAAGAGTTCCACAATGGTGCAAATATAAGGATCATCTGTTACTTCTGATCTAGACATTTTCAGGTAAAGCTCCTCACTTTGCCTTTCATCCCCTTAATACATCCCTTGCCAGTATACCTTGTTATATCCATTACACTTATATCACCAGCGTTATCATTACAATGTGCATTTTTTCAACACTACACTGACAAACACTGCAGCAGCCTGTCTTTGTTATTTTCCTCGGTGCTGTAACTTGGTAATTATTAAGTGAAGAACATTGCTATCTCAAAATTAATCTTTATCTTGTATGTTGGAAAAATAATGGCGAGACGCAGCTCTTTTGATTCCTTAACCAATTTGTGGAGGAGATAATAATATGAAACGAGGCAGGTGGGTGATCTTCATTGCGGAGCTGAGAGCAAACAGGATGCATTAACAAGATGCATTAACTGGATGCATTAAAACCAAGAGGGATTCCAGCATCCAGTAGTAACAGCGTCCAGACTCCCCGGTGGTCAGGCTGGTCGTGAGGGACGCTGACTCTAGGCCGGAGCAGCGGCGCCCACCACACCAACTCTCCGTTTGAGATTGTTGCGTACAAGAAATAAAACTGTCATGGGATTTAGGATATCACATGCGTCTATGGATAAGGATCGGCAGGTTGTTGCTGTGACTACCTCAATGTTGTATTTGAGTGATGCCGAGGACACGACTTGATATGTCCATGTTTTCCTGAGGTAGTGAACTTGTCCCCGTCACGGTTTTTGCTTTGTCATTCAATGGTAAAGAACAGGGAATTATAATTTTGGTGAAATTTCATAGAAAGATAGAAAGCTTTTTTGTGATCTTCACTATGCCTGTTAGGAAGACATCCATGGTTTAGGGTGAGGCGAAGATGACTACAACACTGCTACATTGTCTCCATCATTGAACAGAGACGGAGGCACGTGAGGTTATCTACAGGCAAACCAGTCTTGGAGGGAAGCACATGTAAAGAAAATAATTGGATTAATTCCGGTATAGCCGATGCCCAGAGTTCGATACAGTCTTGACTCTCATCTCCCGGAGGCAGTCTTGGAAGGGCGGGAGGCTGAGAGCTGCATGAAAGAAGGGCAACAAGGGTGGGTTTGCAAAAAGACTGAAACGATGCCTTAAGTGAACATCTGAAGCCACTGTTTTTGCTCCGAGCCTCGATGCTGCGTGGGGCCGATCTCCTCCTCGCCGTCAGGGAAAGAGACATCACGGGCGGGCGGGTGCAGGTGTGAGGGCGAGGAGCATCCAGACAAACGCCTGCCGTACAATTAGCATCTATTTCTCCCAGGCATGATCCATAACACTCACCACCCGGCCCGATCTTATCCTGCTGATTTGTTGCAAGTCTTTATACGATCTCTTCTTTACATCGAATAAATCTCGCCGGCTGACCATTACACCAAATTACCACGTATCGTCAGTGAGTTGATTCACACTAAACAGACTTTGTTTTGTTTCGTCCTGCCCGGCGGAGCGGCGGCCGACCCACCACGCCGCTGCCTCTCTTACTCACTAGCCGGACTGGTAATGCCTCCCTAGTATAGTGCTTTCCTCTTTTAATAGCTCCATTCTCTCATCGCTTCATTTTTCATATATTCCATTGATATCGAAAGATGCCTACAGGCTCTATTGGTTCTGGTTTTCAATTCTCAGCTTTGGAGGAAGAGTATTGGTGGTGAGACGGTCATTTAACTGTCCTAGTCCTGTTTATTTGCTGTAGGTGCGGAGAGATAATTTTTACCGATTGAAAGAGTAGAGTCGGAAGGTTGATGATGGATGGAAAGGTGAAGGGATGGTAGGATTGTGGGAAGGATGAAGGTGTAAGGGTAGTAAGTAGAAGGGTTGTGAAGGGTTGTGGTGGGTTGTGGTGGGTGTGGAGGCCGGTTCATATACACCTGATTCCCCTGAGGCTAGGTGTCCCTGAATTTCCTTTGTGGTTGCGTGAGAAAAAAAAAGAAAGCAATATTCTCCCCTCCTCAAAATCTTTCATAATATCTCCTCATAAAACACCTGCATCGTTATACATATATGTATAACTTAACATGGTCAAAATAAATGAAGAGGAAAGGTGAAGTAACAGATGGCCGACGTGATTTGAGATAATTTGTGACCGCAATAAAGCTGGCAGAGATATCGTGTTCTCTGGAAGCATGTGTGGCCTTGACTGAGGTAGTGCTGGGCGGATCCAAGGCGGTAAGGGTAAGGGAGGGGCAGGAACCTACATACTCTGAGGTTCTTCTTGTCTGGGGATGCAAGTGACACAGGCTTTGCGTGCACCAGACTCCTTCCTCTTAGGTTATTCTGGCGAGGCACAAGGCACGAGGCTCGCACATTCCTTTCCTTATATTCTTGATGGTGATAATGAACAGTATATTGTCTTGTATTATATTTGTGTTTATGTTTCAGCTCGTGTGGTTTTTGTGTCTCGTTCTCCTGTAAACTATCTTCACCTCCCTCCCGTCACTCCTTTCATCTTTTTTTCCTTCTCTTCCTTCATTCTTCCCGCCGCCTCCTCCTTCTTCCTCCCTTCTCCCTCCTCCTCCTCCTGTCTCCCTCTCGGTGCATCTAAGTATTATCGTCTCAGTCAGGTGTTGTTTATTTATGGCGGCGCCGTAATTACCACACCCAGACGCCCCTCAGGTGAACACACACACACACACACACACACACACACACACACACACACACACAACACACACACACACACACACACACACACACACACACACGTACACACACACGTACACACACTTACACAAACATTATATTAACTATTTATGTTGAACTACTGAAGTGTTTTGCATACATTACCTGCCTTGTTGTACCTGCACCGGCCTCACTGTGTACTAATATGCAGCTTCTTGCGTTAGTGTATTGAAGACTCCTGTTAAATCTGTACCTACCGCTGCTGTGATCATAAGCATTTTAATAATAATAGTAATAATAATAATGATGATAATAATGATGATAATAGTACAACACACACACACACACACACACACACACACACACACACACACACACACACACACACACACACACACACAAACACACATTGGTGGTGGTGGTGGTGGTAGTGATGGTGATAGTGATGATGGTGATGGTGGTGGTGGTGATGGTGGTGGTGGTGGTGGTGGTGGTGGTGGTGGTGGTGGTAATGCGGGCTGAGCTTCCCTTCTGTGGAAAAGTAAAGTCAGAGTAAGAAAAGTCTATATTTACGTTACAGGGCAGCTCTTAATAATAGCTTGGGGAGGCGAGACTCGGGGCCGCGCTGGTGTCAGGATTACTAAAACAACCAAGCTGCTAAAATTACAACCAGGGGAGAGAGAGAGAGAGAGAGAGAGAGAGAGAGAGAGAGAGAGAGAGAGAGAGAGAGAGAGAGAGAGAGAGAGAGAGAGAGAGAGAGAGAGGGTGAGGGTGAGCGAGAGAATTAAAAAAAAAGACGGTCGTGATGCTGGCTTCTTGGGTAATTCTAATTTACGAGCCTGATCTCTATTATCTAAATTTGTTTTACATATACGTTATATTTTTGATTATACGGGAATGTGTAAGACGAATGGCCGATAATTATCATCCATCACCCCGGGATAATTGCACATTTGCGCCAATTTTCCGGCACTTGTAGAGGGAAGGGTGGTGGTGGTGGTGGTAGTGGCGATGGTGGTGATCGTGTCCTTGGTAGTGACGGTGTTGGTGTTGGTGTTGGTGGTGGTGCTGATGGTAGGGGTGAATGATGGTGATGGTGGCGATGAGGGTGATGGTGGTGGTGGTGATGATGGTGGTGGTGACTTGTAAAGATGGCAGTTGTGGGGGTGATGGTGGTGGTGGTGGTGGTGGTGTTGGTAGTATATCAGTTTCTATTGCAAAATTCGTCTTGTTCCCAGATTATATATTCTTTCAA
>JAXIVD010007549.1:0-15000 GCA_036785275.1 Cancer borealis
AACTACCTAACCACCCAACCACCTATGCAACCATCCAACCACTGATGATATAAATGTTTAGTTTTTATGACGATAAAATGCGATTGAGTTCCATTATATATAGTCTTTTCTTTTATATTCTACGTCATTGTTATGCTTTTTAGTAATAATATCAGTCATAAGTGTTTGTTTATATATTAATTCCACTTATTTTATTTTCTTTCTATCTGTTTTTATTATATATAGGTTTGTTTGTTTCTATCATCTGTGTGTCTGTTTGCGTATCTTTAATTATGTTGTCAGTTCATTCTCTCTCTCTCTCTCTCTCTCTCTCTCTCTCTCTCTCTCTCTCTCTCTCTCTCTCTCTTCTCTCTCTCTCTCTCTCTCTCTCTCTCTCTCTCTCTCTCACACCTGCGGCCTACTCAATCTCGCTTCCACGCACTCATTCATTTACAACATTAGAGTCTTCCGACCACACCCTCTCACCCTCTTCTTTTTTCATCTTCCTTTTTAAAACTTTCCCTTTCTATGTATCTTTTGTCCCACCACCGCCACCACCACCACTACCACCACCACCACCACCACCACCACCACTACCACCGCTCCTCCATTCTCCTCCACTCTCTCCCACTCTCCCCTTGACCCACCCTTGAGGCTAGAAGTAGAGTCACCATCAAGTAAAGAAATAAAATCGATTGTGGCACAGATAGGATGCGCGTAAGAAGTGTTTATTATGGTTATGTTGTTTTTTATCTATTTAATTCGGAAAGGAAATTAACAAGACCTTGAAAAACGACTCACACACATACTCCATCCACTTTCTCTTCCTCTGTACGGTTGCATTCCCACCTTTCATTACCCACTTTGTAAAGCGCGGTTTAAACATACACTTTTCCTTTCCTGGTTTATGATATTTCCGTTCTCTCTGTACCGTCTGATCTTGTCCTCCTTTTATTCCTACGTCCGTCATTTCCTGGTCAGCAGAATACATTAACGCGTCGCCGGAAAGGGAGACTATTTTATAATGCGTTTGTTAAAGGATTGTGTGCTTATTTGTGGCTTCATTTATACGGTGTGTTAACCCTTGTTTATTCGTGAGAGAAAGAGGATCACACGCTTTCTCTACCCGTTTTTTTCCCCCCATTGCGTTAGATAAAGAGTACGTGGAAAGGTCAAAGAGAAGAATCCGGAAGGAAATACTGAAAGGTGGAAAGAAAAGCTGCTTTAAAAAACGGGAGATGGATGAAAATCCTTGACGTGTGAAACTATGCTACCAGTGTGCAGAGAGAGAGAGAGAGAGAGAGAGAGAGAGAGAGAGAGAGAGAGAGAGAGAGAGAGAGAGGGAGAGGGAGAGAATATACATTTCCTCATCCTCCTCCACGTAATATATTTTTTTTTATCTCCTTTTCAAATGTGTTTCCCACCTTGTCTTTCTTTCATCCTCCCAAGCCTTCTTTTTTTTTCTTTTTTTCTTTCCATTCTCGCTTTAAGCATTGCGTAAAATCCTTTTCAACAACTAACTGTTCCACGATATCATTTTTTCTTCCATTTTATGTCTTATTTATTTTTTTAGTTGTATTCTGATAATATTTTTACTTTTAGACACGTCAACTTATTATACATCAACTTATTATAACTTCTGTACTCTAAAAACACCTTACACCATCATCAAAATCGAATAACTAATGTTTGGGAATTAAATTATGAAAAAAATTGACGATCTGGTAACATTTCACCGCCATTCGCGTCACTGTATCGCCCGCCAAACCCCTATCACTGCAGACTCAACTTAACCGTCTCGTCCCCGTATTTCTTATTGACTCGTAGTAGTGTTTCTTCATTGTTTCCATTCTTCTGTTACACACACCTATGTAATGTGTGTTTTTATGTTTAGACCACACCCTACTTTTATCACTCTCTTATCTTAAAAACACACACACACTCACACACACACACACACACACACACACACACACACACACACACACACACACACACACACACACACACACACACACACACATACACATACAAAAAAGAAGAATGACTTATTAATTTTAGCTTGGATTACACTTATTACATGCTAACTATTTTTTAGCGAACAAAGTGAAGCTTCAGAGTATTTATCGTAAGGTTTCTAGCATCCACGTCAGACTATAGCGACTCTGCAGAGGCTTTGGAATATGCAATTTTAGTTTTTGTTGGAAAGGCGTAATTGCTTTTGGATGCACAGACTCTGAACTGAGCACGCGAAAGCCAGCCACCAACACACGATTTATATAAAGGGAAATACGACTTTTGCTTCTACTTGATCATCGTAATATGAGTTTATTCACGATTCCACTGATATTATTTTGTTTTGTGGTTGTATAGTTCAAGATAGAAGTGTGATATTTGTCTTAACTATACAATTATATCTTTTAATGTTACGTTTTTAATGCGTTTTTCCCTTTTTCTTTTTCACTTCTTCCTCCCACATGAAGCAGCATTTTCTCTCCGTAAATATAAAAGAAATATTAATAATAAAAGAAGAGGCTTGTCCTGAATACATGTAAAGGGAGTAAGAGGAGAAACGAAAGCAAACCACGTTTCAATTAACCTGAATGGAGAGAGAGAGAGAGAGAGAGAGAGAGAGAGAGAGAGAGAGAGAGAGAGAGGAGAGGGAGAGGGAGAGGGAGAGAGAGAGAGAGAGAGAGAGAGAGAGAGAGAGAGAGACAAACAGACAGAGAGAGGATAAAAAAGATAACTAGGAAAGGGAATAGAGAAAGGAGGAGCAGACAGGGATGCAAAAAGAGGATGTGTTGGCATTGGTTAATGGAGGGAGGCGAGGTGGGTAAAGATGGGGCCTAATTACCTACCCTCTTAGACGTGGAAATGTGTATGGCCAATGAGAGTGGCACGCTGCATTAGCTCCCCAGGTAACCAGAGAACCGCCGAGAGAGAGAGAGAGAGAGAGAGAGAGAGAGAGAGAGAGAGAGAGAGAGAGAGAGAGAGAGAGACACACACACAGGCAAAGACAGAATAAATACAGACAGACAGACAAACAAATAGAGTGTCATGTGAAGTCTGTGTAAAGATTAGTGACTCAATATAGTTATTGTTAATTTTTGTTCATCCTTCTCTATCTTCTGTTCTTATATATCCTATTTTATATTCTTTTTTCTATTTTTACACTAAGTCAAAAATCTCCTTTCGCCATGACTGACATTTATTTTTCTCTATTCTTTTCTTTCATTACCTTCTTCGTATTTTTTACCTAACCCTTTTTTCCCTCCACACACTTCGTTTTCCGTTTTCTTTCTTCTTATGTTAATGTAATCTTCGCCTCCCTACGGCGGAGGCGAAGGAAGACCGTTTTACCCTTTGTACTCCTGACACTGATGCTTAAAATGAGGTACTGAAAGGTGTGTCATTTCACTTGGGTTTGAAGGTCACGTGAATCATATCGACCTTCATCTCAAGCTTTTGTTTGCATATATTCCTATGTTTTTTTTAGCTGTCATATATCTGATATTCTCTCTTTTATTTCTCTCTTTCTTAAAATTTATTTGTATGTTTTCGTGTAATGTCTTTTATAAGTGTAATTCTCTTATCTTTCCTTTACTGTTATTCCTTTAAGCTTCCTTCCTCCTTATGCCTAATCCTCCTGATAATTACTGTTGTGTACCTTCATAACTTAGATGGTTGGGTAGGTGGTTTGGTGGTTGGATAGGTGGTTGGTTGGGTTGGGTGGTTTGGTGGTTGGATAGGTGGTTGAGTGGTTAGGTGGTTGGTTATCCAACCACCAAATCACTCAACCACCTATCCAACCACCCAACGACCTATCCAACCACCTACCTAACCACCAAACCACCTATCCAACCACCCCCAACCACCCAACCACCTATTCAACCACCAAACCACCCAACCCCCTATCCAACCACCAAACCACCCAACTACCAAGCCACCAAACCACCCAACCACCAAACTACCCAACTACCTATCCAACCACTCAACCACCTATCCAACCACCTATCCAACCACCTATCCAACCACCTAACCACCCAACCACCTATCCAACCACCTATCCAACCACCTAACCACCCAACCACCTATCTAACCACCAAACCACCCAATCACCTATCCAACCACCTAACCACTCAACCACCTATCCAACCACCCAAACAACTATGATAGGTGGTTTGGTGGTTGGATAGGTGGTTGGGTAGGTGGTTATGGGATCAAGTCTTAATAGTCCTCTCGTGTCCCCCTCGTCATCCTCGCTCCTGCTCCCTTACTCTCGTGATTACGCTTCAGATCTTGAGTGAGTCATTGAGTCATGTAGATCCTTTCCTCTCCGTGCCTTGAATCAGCTGAATCATCTTTCCTTATGACGTATGCCTTTGAACTTTTCCCAAGAGTGTGATTGTCCCTCCTCTTCCTTCCTTCCTTCCACCTCATCCCTTCCACCTCCACCCACGGACACCACTGACATCATTTTTCGTGTCGTAATGGCCGCCTCGTCTCCCCGCTGTGCCATGAAGAGAGGAAATCCCTTACATTTGTCAAATTTGCCCTCGATATGTTAGCTGGAGTTTATAGTTTTCTTTATTGTTTCGTATCAGTCATGTTTAGTTTCATTTTTCTGTTCCCTTTCCTCCCAATGATACAGTTCACTAAATCCGAAAATTGTATTACAGTTTTGTGTGTGAATTAATTGGATGAATAGACGGATGGATGGGAGGATAGATAGACAGACAGGTGAGCGAACGTGTAGGTTAGCGGACTGACGGACGAGGAGGTGAATGACCAAACGAATGGACAGACAAACGGACAGACGGACAGTGAGGGAGAGAAACATAACATGAATTGCTGTGTGAATGAGAGGAAAGATAGAGTGAGTGAGTAAATGAGAGTGAGGAATGAGAAGCGTTGAAGGGAAGGGAAGAGAAGAGGAGTGACTTTCATGCCAAATCCTTAGCAGCAATTTTTCGAATACTTACGGAATCCTTAGGGAGCATATGAGGACCGGCTGCCAATCCATCATTTTTTCTCGATTCTAGGAAGTGTCCAAACCCTTACCTCCTCCTGTGGCATCCATTACTTATCCCTGAGTCCTCTTGGGATCCATTTCTCTTGCTCATAATCCGTCCTTGATCTTGACTTGAACTTAATCGCGGGAGAAAAATAGGAGTTCGCTAAGTCTTCTTCCTTGACCTCCTTTAACCTGTTATGTATACTAGGGTTAATTTTTTCCATGTTTTCTTCCGTGAGTTCAATACAATGAGGTTTTATTATAAGCTTGAGTCACTATGATAGACTGTGGTAGATTTTTTGTCGCAGTTTCCCTTATGAGGTGAGTCAGCAGCGTGGTCTTATGCCTTTTTATTCACGGTATTCTCCTTAACGCTGAGTGAACGCCTTGTCAGCACTGTCTCCCCCTGACCTGCTGCCTTCCTTCTACCTCTCTTTCTCTCTTTATCTCTCTCTCTACCTCTCTTTCGCTTTAATTCTAACAAAAAAACTCGTATTATTCCCTTCATCAAAGAATAATTAGTACACGTCAACCAAGTGTCATTTTGTCATGTCTACCTTGTCTCTCTCTCTCTGAATCCGTTGTGCCTTGTCGGATTCTAGGGTCGTGGTTATGGTTCATCTCTTCCCCCTCGTGGTTCAGATAAATGGAAATTGCCGCCAACCCCTTACACTCTTGATTTATGGTTTGGCCAACGTGGTTTTGCCGTTTTCAGAAAGGTTAATCAAAGTGGCGGTGTTGGCAGAGGTGGAAAAATGGACTTGTGAAAGGTTATGGTTTTTTTTTTCGTTTTTAGCGGCAGTGACAAATGGTGTGGAAATTATTGTTGTAGCTTTTTTAGTATAGGAGTAGTAGTAGGAGTAGTAGTAGTAGTAGTAGTAGTAGTAGTAGTAGTAGTAGTAGTAGTAGTAGTAGTAGTAGTAGTAGTAGGTAGTAGTAGTAGTAGTAGGTAGTAGTAGTAGTAGTAGTAGTAGTAGTAGTAGTAGTAGTTATAGGAGGAGGATTAATCATGTTAAGTATTTGACAAGCCTATTAAGGTGAAATGAGGAAGAGGAGAAATATATAGAGTGCAAATGTATGTGAAGAATGTTCCAAATATTTACATTCTAAGGAGGAGGAGGAGGAGGAGGAGGAGGAGGAGGAGGAGGAGGAGGAGGAGGAGGAGGAGGAGGAAGAGGAGGAGGAGGAGGAGGAGGAGGAGGAGGAGGAGGAGGAGGAAGAGGAGGAGGAGGAGGTGAGGAGGAGGAGGAGGAGGAGGAGGAGGAGCCAAAAATAAGACTATACCTACGTACCTGTTTTGTGCTTAACTCGAGTGCACTTTACATACACACACACACACACACACACACACACACACACACACACACACACACACACACACACACACACACACACACACACTTATCCGAGACTCACTAAGCTAACACGTGGGATCCGCCCTAGGCACTCAATGTTTACCTGTCTGGTTAGCTGGTTGGCCTTACAAATAAAGCTGAATTCCCTGTACTCACTCTAGCTCCTGAACCCCTAAACCCCTGAACCCCTGAATCCCTGACGAATAGAATGAACGAATCCTCTCTCATGACACTGTTTCCATTCCTCTCTACATCAGTTCATCGCTCTTCGCCTCCCCGTGGACTGACATTATCTGTTTACATTTGTCAACACGTCACAGGGAAAAATGGGATTGATTAGGTAAAACAGGCACGTACGTTATTGTCGAGGCAGCTTTGGGAAGGTCGTGGCGGCAGGAAAGTTGGGAAAGTTGGGATATGTGAAATGGTACGAGTTTGTGGTATGGGTACGTGTGTGTGTTCCTTTAGATTTCTCACACACAGTAAAGATATTAAATACAGATAAAGTTTTAAATGTATTCCTCGATCTGATTGTCTTATTTTCTATCTTCTTTTGTTTTTTAGTGTTTTTAGTACAAATGTATGACAATTTTCACCTCAATGATCTTGAAATTCGAACGTACGATTCCCTTAACCATTTTCTAAGGCAGCGTCTCACGAGCCAAGGTCATTATTTGCTAAACTGCGAGCCCCACTAAACCCGAGCCATTTCCACACACTTGTTTACTCAACGTGACCTTCCCTTCTCCCCGGACGGCTCCCCCGGCCTCATTACCCTCCCAGATGCGCCCCAACACCCGGCTGATCCCCGTCTAATCCAAACTTTCCTCACTGATGGGAATGAAATAGCCAGACCAAACCCGTCCATATAGAAGGAGTTCATAGGTGTGCGAGTTGCCTTTGCAGAGGAAGTGATCAAAATGCGACATCATTCTGTTTATTCTCTGCCTCACCTCAAGAGACCGTCATATTGGAGCACTCGTGGCTTCATCTCTGTGTTGATGTGTAGCTGTCACCGTCGAGCTCAGATTATTTCCCCGTCTAGAAAAATGGAAAAAAAATAAAGAACCATTGGAAATTAATATGTCCAGCATTACATTGGTTTATTTTATATCCAACGGCAGCAGTTTCAATTAATATATACCTACAGTAGAAAAAATATACGTGGATGTATATGATTAAATCCGTAGTGAACTTATTAACTTTGTGACCTTATTTTTTTGTTACAGTCTCGTGTAATTTAGTTAAGTGCGTGGTTATGTTTACCAACAATATTCTGCCTTCCTTCATTTTTTCATACTCTCACCTTGTTCTTGATTCCCTTGAGCTTGTCTGTCAAACACTCTGCTTCCTCAACGGGTAGGAGTGCTGGAGCCTTTTTTCCGGAGCCTTGTAATCATGTAAGCTGCACCGACGCTAGTGTTTACTCGCTCTGTTTGCTTAGTTCTACATTAATCTTCAAATAAATGTTTCCCCTTCGTTATTTTTTCCTTTAGATTTTTTTTTATTATTATTTTGGTTATTCTATGTACTTCTCCCGCTAGTTTTCCTTTATTACTATTTTCTATTTGTTTTTGTTTGTGTTATTTTTCACATTTTTCATGAGTTCTTTTTGTCCTTTCGTCCTTCCTATTGTCCATTCATTTCCTATACTATTTAATCTTATTCCCTCATTTCCTCTACCTATTCTCCCTTGTGTATTCCCCTTTCTCTTTTATTTTCTTATCCTCACACTCTCCATCTAATTTCCCTTCTGGTATCCTTCTCACTCTCTAGTATATATTCCGGGTTATTTAACGAGGCATAATGAACCCACAAGCTGTTCTAGCGCGCAGAGTACTTTCAAGGAGGGAGAGGGAGTAAAGAGGGAGAGGAGAGAGGCGGGAAGTAGAGTTGTAAGGAGTGTTCGTGTGCTTCCACTGTGTTTGAGGTGGAGTGCGTCCCTTGCTTTAGGTTATTCTGCCTCGGGTCATTGGCCTTGTCACCCTCTCGCTATTAAAGGGGAATAAAATATAGCGTTTTTTGGTACATAAACTTTTGAACTCATGTCAAGCGTATCTGATTTTATGTCAAGAGAACGAGAATTTCGATTCGGAATTATATAAAAATTTAAGAAGAGAAGCATTCGGAATTAGGGGTCGCCACTGTATATTATTTTTAGTTATGATTATGTGCAGCTCAGATGGAAATTTTGAAATGCATTTTTTTTTCTTTTTTTAGTTCTAGTCCTGCACAGGTGGGAAGGAAAGTGTGTTGAGTATATCATTCTTTCTCCTTCCCTAAATTAAAACCACAGAATCTCATTTGATATATTACCTTTCTTTTCATTATACTTTCTTCCATTTTTTTATTATAATGAGAGATTGTGAATTCTAATTAGTTGAGGCTTTCCTTCGGTGATACTAATTCATTTTCTTTGTTTATTTTTTTCCTCCTGTTTTTTTTTATATTTCCCTTTGCTTTTGTTTTCATCAGTGTTCTTGTTTTCCTCTTCCTTATGGGTCTGTTATTGTACCTTGTCCTCTCCCCTTGGCCTCTCATCCTCCTCTTATACCTCTTCTCCCTCTCTCTGTCTCCATTATTCCCTCACTCTTCCTTCCACTTGACTCTGTTACTCCTAGTCTTCTTCCTCCTCCTCCTCCTCCTCCTCCTCTCAGTACCCACTTTCAAACTTCCTCCCTCTCCTCTTCACCTCTTGTCTGCATGCCCGTCGCTTGTCTACGGAGAAAGAGAGAGAAAAAAAAGAGAGAAAGAGAGAGAGAGAGAAATACAGTTCATATTTCAAGGCTATGAAATGCCATTATAAACAACAAAACAAAAAAGAAGTAAAACTGGATATCATCTCTGAGAGATCACTGCCTGAGCTTAGTACTCAGCCTGCCGCCAGATGGAAGCATCTTCCGGACAGCATCTCAGACCGAGACCAAGGCAACACTCCTGGGATGCATTTTGTCGCAATCTTCATAGCTTTCCCAGACACTCCAAAGAAAGTTAATCTGTCTGGAATCAAAAATAGTGTTGATACGGAAAATAAGTTAAAATAATTTGTCTTTTCTTCAGTGCCACAGATTCAGCCAATACCAGGAAGGGGAAGGTAATATGGGCTTTGTAGAGAGGACATTTAAGGTCGAGAATCCCCTTTCCTTGGTTTGGTAATGTTGTTCTTGCGTGATTTTTCCACCCTAGAAGCGAGGACGTGGATTGGAGTCGTCTTGCTCTCCTATTTGTAATGATTTCTGTGAAGGCAAGGAGTGGGAGAATCTTCACCTGTTTTGTGTGGGTCTCTCTCTCTCTCTCTCTCTCTCTCTCTCTCTCTCTCTCTCTCTCTCTCTCTCTCTCTCTCTCTCTCTCTCTCTCTCTCTCTCTCTCTCTCTCTCTCTCTCTCTCTCTCTCCCCCCCCCCCCTGCATGAAGTAGACAAAGATTTGAAGCAAAACATCAGAACAACATCACTATCGAAAAAAAAAAATCCTCTTTTTATCCCAAACAATTTAATTAACAATACGACAAACACAAAGAAATATATATTATCGATTTATTTTACTCCGTCTTGGTATAAATAAATAAATAAAAAATGAAAACCAAAAACAATACTTTGAAAACTTGCTCTTGACTCTTCTAGCTTTTAAATTGTTCTGAGTGAAGGAGGGAAAGAGAGAAGGGAAGGGAAGGGGAGAGGAGGGAGAAAGGAAGGAAGGATGGATGGAAGGAAGGAGATAAAAAAAATAAACCAGTGCATGGAGGGAGAGAGAAAGGATGGGAAGAGACAAAGGGAAGAGGAAGAAAATATAGAAGAAGAGGAGAAAAAACACAAGAGAGGAACGGAAGGACTAGAGAAAGAAAAAACGAAAGAGAGAGAGAGGGAGGAAAGGTAGGAGAGGTATGGAGAGAGAGAGAGAGAGAGAGAGAGAGAGAGAGAGAGAGAGAGAGAGAGAGAGAGAGAGAGAGAGAGAGAGAGAGAGAGAGAGAGAGTGGGGGGGGAGTGAAATAGGAAAAATGGATGAAGAGGAGTAACAGAGGAGGAGGAGGAGGAGGAGGAGGAGGAAGGGAAAGGTCTTGGTTCCTGCCTCTTCCAGAACGCCGCAGGAGCTGAGGTAAGGGAAGAGGAGGAGGAGGAGGAGGAGGAGGAGGAGGAGGAGGAGGAGGAGAGGGCTAGTCGGGTGGTGTGTCAGAGGTTGATGCGCACGCCATCTAGTGCTTAGAATATTAACTACGTCCGCCTTTGTTACGCTTGGACTCGTGTCAACTTTATATTTTATTCCTGGTGACGCAGAGCTTAGATTTCATGCTCACTAGAGGACATGATCTGCTATACGAATTTTATATATCTATTGTTTTATATTTTTTCTCTTTCGTCTATTTATCCTAATTTGCTACGTGTATGCTTTTTTTTTTTTTTTAATTCTCTTTTGGGTAAACGAATTTGTATATTTTTATTTGCATATTTATATCCTGCCATGAGCTAAGGGTAAAGTAATTGACTGGAAAGGAAAAATAATATTAATAGAAGAGTTGTTTTTTATGGAAATGAGGAAAAGAAGGAATGGATAGAAAAAAAATAAAAAACTGGAGGAGTAGGAATAATAGAAGAATATTGGTAGAAGAGGAGAAGGAGGAGGAGGAGGAGGAGGAAGAGGAGGAAGAAAAAGAAGACAAGACTAAGAAGAAAAATCGAAGGAAGAAGTAAAGCTGACAATACAGAAGAAAAAAATATAACAAAAAGAAGTTCGAGGATAAACAGAAAGAGGAGGAGACGAGATTGAAGGAAGAAGAAGAAGAAAGAAGAAGCAGCGGAGGAGGAGGAAGAGGAGGAAGACGAAGAAGAGGAGGAGGAAGAGAAAGAAGAGGAGATCTAAAGAGCACCTGACCCTCAAGAAGTGTTGTTCAAGGTCACGATCATCTAGCCACAACATCGTCAATTTTCTCTCGCTTCCCTGCATTGTCAGCCCAACCTTCTCCTTCTCCCAACACCTGACGATTGAGAAGGACAAAAGCCACCTTCCACGGACCCCTCGACTTCCCAACACAACACAAGAGGGAGTAGAGAGAAGAATCGACCCATATATGTAGACCTACAGATTGGAGATGCTGTATCCTGGTCGAAATAATAGTAGGTCGATCAGAAAAGGTCAAGGTGGTGGTGTCTGATGCGTAAGGAGGTATGGGAAGGTGGAGGCGAAGGTAAAGGTTGATGAAGAAGCTGCCGTGACCACCCAAAAAAGCGACATCTGCTCTGAAAGCTAAAGAGGAGCATTGGTTCAGTTAGGGAGAAAAAGAGCAGAGTAGGGAGGAAGTAGGCCGATTGACAGGGTGTGTGGCAGTGTGACAAGGGAGGCTGGGAGGCAGGTGACACGTTGGAATGAAAGATAAGGATAGGGTGAAGAGCGAAGGAGGTCTCGAGCTGTGAATCTGACAGAGGGAAGAGTGTGAGGTAGGTTGACGGAGGCTTGAGTGAGGGAGAGTCGTGAGAGCGAGGTAGTGAGGGAGTCTTGTGGCACAGCTTGTCAAGTAGTATTCAGACGTAAGGAAAACACGGTTAGAATCTAAATTAATTAACTCAACCCTGGCATCTCTCTCTCTCTCTCTCTCTCTCTCTCTCTCTCTCTCTCTCTCTCTCTCTCTCTCTCTCTCTCTCTCTCTCGCTCTCTCGCTCTCGCTCTCGGTGTTGGACTCTTGTTAATGGCTCCAATCTAAGGGTGTTGGATCTGCTATCGCCCATTGGAGTGAGTAGTCGCAGCTCTTCACTTTATTTTTTTTTCCTGGCATCCCCTTACGTTTCCTTCCTTCCTCGGGGCGTGTCAAGGGTTGTCACAGATGGATGGAGGTCACATGTCGCCCCGGGGTCATGGGTGTTAAGGGAGACATTAGTAGTGAACACCAACTCAGTCTGTCACCTTTTAGTGCCTTAAAGATTTGCTGCCATGAAAGACTTCGTGGTTTTTGGTATTTTTTATATCTGTTTTTGTTATGTTCGTAATGGTCGTTGATGCTTTTTTTTTTTTTTTTTGGTATGTAATTAATGTATTGTAAATGTCTTGCTAGTAAAATGTTATTGACTAGTTTGTGATAAAGTATTGTTATGTTAGATGAATCGTATCTAAGCTTCATATAAACTAATTCAGAACTTCATATAAATCCTTTCGGAGTCTTATATGAACTTTAAAGGTCTTCTAACACACGGTGGCTGAGGAGAAACCACTTTTATTTAGTTATATGAGGTCGTGTAGAGTTACTAACACCGGTTGTCTCTTGTACATACCAAAAATATTGTTTCTCTGACATATTATTTACCCAGTTCTTGTTTTCAATTGCTATTTCTCACCAAGTTTATTATGTATTTTTCATTATTAATATTCTCCATTTTCCTCTTCTTTTTCTTGATTCATATAGTTATTTTTTTAGTTTTATATTGTTTTTTTTCATACTTCCGTTTCCCTTTCCATCCTCCTCGCTAAGCTTTGTGCCATCAGCTTTCCGTTTTCCCCTCCTCTCCCCTCTCCTTTATATGCCATTGTGCAAACTCCCGCGCCTTCCACTTCTGCATAAAGACAAAAGAAACGCGCTCATAACTCCTCTAAGGTACCACTCTGCACTCTTTTATTTTACGTCGCCTCTCTGATATCTGACTCAAACAAAAGAAGAGCGAGTGTCACCTAGATTTTGGCGGGAACTTTATCTTGACTTCTCTAGCTCTATTGTACCTGTTGTTACGTGTCTAGACTAAGCTCACTCCATCCTGTTTTCCGCCTTTTTATATAATCGTCAAACCACCCACCTGTTTTCTAGTGTCTGTTTTTTTATTCATATTTTTAGACATTTGTGTTTGTCTTTCAGTATTTTTAGCTTTCTACGTATTCAGTTTGTTTCCCTGTGCGTGTGTGTGTGTGTGTGTGTGTGTGTGTGTGTGTGTGTGTGTGTGTGTGTGTGTGTGTGTGTGTGTGTGTGTGTGTGTGTGTAGCTATTTCCATATTTTCTTGTATTTATTTTCCTTGTGTTAGCTATTATGGTTCTTTTATATTTTTGTCTATTTCTCATATTGGAATATCTACTTTTTCCCTTGAGTCGTCTGTCTATCTGGTTACAGTTCTCTAACCTGTCTTTTTCACGTGCAATTTCCCCTGAAGGATGTGTGTGATTTGCCTTTTTACTGTCGAATTTTCAAGTGATTAGCATATTTTCACCGTAAATTTGACCTCGCATCTCTTCTCTATTCTATTCTTTTCCTCTCTTTCTGTCTTTTTTTCTTTCTCTTTCTTCATATTTTCTACGCTATAAGTTATTTACAACGCTATTTTCTCGTCTTTCTTATATATAACTGCATTCTTCTCCTTCCCTCTGATCTAAATTTCAACTTTCTTCCCTTGATTAAACCGGGTCTTTCTTGGGTCCTATAAGAGCTCCTTTGAACCTAGTTTATTGAGAAGGATTCTGAATTGGACCTTTGTGTCTAGTGGGTCACCTTTCTCTTCTCTCAGTCGATTAATTACCTTTCTCAATACTCCTAATTGTTTTACCTGTTTTGTAGTATGAGGTTGGCTGGCTGTTGTCCATCTCATCTTCCTTTGTTCACATTCATCTTTTCATTTTCTCCAGTTCACTTATTCTTGTTTTTCATCTTCCCTTCCTCCTTATTCCTTTATTTCATCTTCTCTTCCCTTATTCCTTCCTTTCGTACATTTATTTTTTTCCTTGTTCTTCTCTGGCCTCTTTAAAATTATATTGTGTTTTATTTTTCCTATTTATTGTTTATTATTTTTTTCTTCACTTCTTCTCTTCATGGATACGATCGATTTTTTTTTTTTTTTTTTTTTTTTTTTTTTACAAACTCATATTCAGGTCTTTGTTTTCCTCCTCCTCCTGCTTTCATTCAATCCTCTCTCCCTCCCATCCTTCTCCCTCTCCCTCTTCCTTTATATCTCCCTCTTGTCTCCCCTCTTTCTCCCCCCTGGTCAATAATCTCATGTCTCTCTCTCTCTCTCTCTCTCTCTCTCTCTCTCTCTCTCTCTCTCTCTCTCTCTCTCTCTCTCTCTCTCTCTCTCTCTCTCTCTCTCTCTCTCTCTCCTCACATCATATTACAGATTCTATTTTGCATCAACTCTATATTAATTTTCCTATTTAGAAACTTTATTAAAATACCTTTAGGGGGAATGTCAATAGTTAGTCTTATACTAAAAATCCATTCTTAAATATATATTACATACTTCAAAGTGTAGTAAGGGACTTGCTGCCGTACTGAAAATGGACGACTACATACCCGTACAGTTGTTCTGCTTTAACTTGTGGACTGGAGTGGAGTGAAAGAATGGAGCAAGGGGAAGCGGGGAAGGTTATGGTCGTGGTAGTGGTGGTGGTGGTGGTAGTGATGGTGGTGGTGGTAGTGATGGTGGTGGTGGTGATGGGAGAATGAAAGCAAGGGAGAGTTTAGGTGAATATCAGGGAGGTGAAGGTAGAGAGGATCGAGGCTGGGTTGGGTCGAGGCTGGCTGGCAGTGGGGTAGAGAAGGGGAAGGTTAGCCAAAGTGCAAGTCTTGTTACGGTGCGATACGACGTGAGAGATTAATGATGATATTGTAGGTAGGTTATACTGGCGTTGTGGCTGCCAGATTAAGGGTCATAGATAAGTTACGAGTATGATAGGGAGAGGAAAGGCATTT
>JAXIVD010007550.1:0-5000 GCA_036785275.1 Cancer borealis
ATCCTTCTATCACCGCTAGTGTATAATTGCCCTGAATTGAATCGCTGTTGACTTAATGAGTGTGTGTGTGTGTGTGTGTGTGTGTGTGTGTGTGTGTGTGTGTGTGTGTGTGTGTGTGTGTGTGTGTGTGTGCGTGTGTGTGTGTGTGTGTGTGTGTGTGTGTGTGTGTGTGTGTGTGTGTGTGTGAATGACTGGTTGACTGGTTAGCTTATGGTCAAGTCCTGCTATTTTGGTGAAGAGATAGACACATTAAGGCGTTAATCACGTCCTCCCTCGTTTCCTATAATACCACTCCACATCCCCCCTTCCTCCCATCCTTAATTTGTCCTCTCCTGCCTCCCCTGATCGCATTCTCCCTCCCTCATCGGTTACTTAAATGGTCTCGTTTCATCAATGTTTTTATCTCTTTCGTTATGACCCTTTAGTGGACTACCTCTCCCTTCAGCTCCTCCTCCCTTCCATTGAGGCTGTGTGTGTGTGTGTGTGTGTGTGTGTGTGTGTGTGTGTGTGTGTGTGTGTGTGTGTGTGTGTGTGTGTGTGTGTGTGTGTCGTTGCTCCCTCCCTCAATGCAGAAATTTTGAAGCATTCACTTGTCGCCTTCACTAGAAATCCGTCTTAAGCAAATACTAACATCAAACCATAACAATAGGATTTACGATCTCTCTCTCTCTCTCTCTCTCTCTCTCTCTCTCTCTCTCTCTCTCTCTCTCTCTCTCTCTCTCTCTCTCTCTCTCTCTCTCTCTCTCTCTCTCTCTCTCACACACACACACACACACACACTCTCTCTCTGCCTTTCCCTATCTTTCACGCCATCTGGCAGGTTGGTGGGCTGGCGGGGCCTTGCCTGGGGCCTCCTCTCACTGTAAACACCAACAAGATTCCCGCTCGGATAACCACCACAGCGCCACGCTTCACATCTTACTGTTGTTGTCTTCGTCGTCACCCGCACGCCCGTTTTCCTCCATCCACCCATACCTCGTAGAAAACGCGACTGGTTATAAGAGAAAATGTGAAGCAAAGAAGGGGGATCACCAGGTAGACAGGGAGATAAGTAGACAAAGAAAATGGGACGAGGTAGGTACAGTACATACACACACACACCTGTCTTAGATAAATCACTTGCATTCCTTACTAACTTTTTTTTTTTTTTTTTTTTTTTTTTTTTACTTACATACATACATATATACATAAACAAAATTCGAACTTGATCCTAAATCATTAAATTGCAATAAAGAGCATAATGAATAATACAGTATTTTTTTTGTCTCTAGGAACTGAGTGATCTGACTTGCGTTACGTCTGACTATACAGTGTTAGTGTTGTGTTTACTTATGATCCTACACAGACAAAGACATCCTTCGCCTCCTACCAGCTCACAGGACCGGAGTGAAAAATCATAAATGCAAATATATGTTCGGGAGTGTGTAATTCGAGTACAGTAGTTCTTCAAATAAACGTACATTCTTCTAAGGAAATAAGAAAAGAATATATTAAAGGTGGGACAGAAGGTGGTGACAGCGCGTGATGGAAGAAACAAGTACGCATCGTCGGTCACAAGTCCCGCCCCTTGAGTGGGAGGCGCTACGGGCTACGTGCTACGTGCTACATGTCGCTACCTCCACGGAACTACATTTGTAGGGACTCAATAAATTCTTTAATAACGAACTATTCAAAATATATCACATACATCATCGTTATGGTGGAGGTAAACTAACACATCTGAACGTGCTTAACTCGATAATTTTATGTTGCATATGCAAAATAGATCGAGTGTAATGTCCTTCTTAAAGTAAATTTATTTTTCAGTATATTATTGTGATACATTACCATAATATTTATAATAGGAAGGCAAATCTAGGTTGACTTAATCGTTTTATTCGCGTAAAACACATAAAGCAAGTAAGCCTTTCAAGAGTGATCTACTAGCGTCTGGCAACTACCATGGCTCCGAGTGTTTGGTCAGTGTCCTGATAGGCGGGGCTTGCGGAACCAGCCAATCAACGACGCGCATATGATGTTAATTATCCAATCAGAGTTATCCTAGCGGGAAGACGGGACTCGCTGATTGGTTGTCGGTACATTAAAGTGCTTCATCACGCTTTGACGGGATGCCAGGAATAACACGTTCATTGTGCTCCCAGTATCTGCGTGGCGGTCGTCGCACTAGCCGCTTGTAATTGTGATAATTGTGTTGTGTCTGGCGCAGTGAGTGTAGCGGGATGCTGGACCAGGAGCTACTCGCCAAGGGCGCCCTCTCCGAAGGGCAGCAGCAACCACCACCCCACCTCACCAACCCATACTCCCAGTTTCAACAATATCAGCAGAGCATGGCTGGCTACAATAATATGGGCTATGGTTTCCCCATGTACACCCAGAACGGCTACGGTTACCCTCTGACAGGCTACCCACACGCCCCCAGCCCGCCCACAGACGGTAAGTTGCTTGACGTGCTCACCCGTGCCTCCCTACGGCTCGTACCACCGATTTTCCTCGCTGTTTCACCCTTCATACTCCTCTAATATTCATTCCTGGTCCCTCATGACAAAGCGAAACTCTCTACCTTCGCCGTCACTACATTCAGGTCATGTTCCGTCTCATTGAGGGAGGCGAGGATTGGAGGGCGATGGGTGGCGGAGGACAGGATTAGACGGGCGGGCTGGCCACTAGCCGTGGTCGCTGCCGCAGCAGCCGCCGCACCGTCGTCCCGCCGTCGCCTTACCCAGCCATCGCTCGGACTGCACCGTGATGCACCACCCTCAAATTTCCCCCATTTCTCAATTCTCTCTTTTTTGTTATTGCCTTATTTCCTTCATCCCGTTTTTTCCTTGTCCCGGACCCTTCCATTGGTGGGGTGGCCCGTCCCCCCACGTCATTATAGTAACGGAATCATCATTATCATTATCCCCATTACGATAAGTGCATAATGGCCCTCCGCACTCTAGTACTCCTCCACCGGTGCACGTGGGAGTGTTTACATCCGAGGCCCCTCATCTTCCTCCCTCCCTCCTCCCTCTCATTCAAGCATCTCATTCCCTCTGTTTAAGGCAGAATGATTTAGTTCACCTTGCGAGTGTTGAGAGTTCACAGCACTAGTGAGTCTGCCGTTGTCCTGCGTCCTGCCCTTCGTCCTTCACCAACAAGCTGCACATTACACTCAACGCCACCAATGGGACTCCCTCATTTTCAATTTTTTTTATTTATTTATATTTTTTCAAGTTGCTGTTATGATGATGATGAACACTAATGCTCGGCACGTGGGGCAGGAGGAAACCACTACCACGAGTGTAGTCTGTTAATAAATTTTCTGTCCATGTGAAATAAATATTTTTTAGCATCCGATTACGAGTTTTAGAAAATGGCGTCTGGTTATAGTCCTACGAAATGCAACGAGGATCCTTCACGTTCTCGTTCCTTGTATGACCCATCGACTCCTTGGCTGCGTTCCTTCATTCATCTGACGGAGAATAATTTCCCTGCGTCGTGATCGTGTTGCACAAATTTGATAAGTCGTAGAATGAAGGCAGCCTTAACAACGGACACGTGTCCTCTGGTTAATATATATATATATATATATATATATATATATATATATATATATATATATATATATATATATATATTATTTTTTCAATTTAGGCTGAGTTTGCTAGGTCATTTACGAAGGAACCAGTGGACACATTATTTTTTTTATACAAACAGGTTTCTTTGTAATGATCCTCAGGTGTACAGTAACTAGATTCACTCTCCCGAGGCAAACCTGACCGATTGGAGACAAGCGTAGGCATGGAGGCACTGCTTGCCTTGCCCACCCGCCCCATACATTTATACCTAATAGTTTTGTGCACCTAACATGTATTGCTTCAGTGACGTCACATGGACAATTTGTGTTTAGTACAAGATAGATACATGACAGGCTAGTGATCGTTGAGGCGTATTCTTGACGCCCGTCTTGGCGTAGCACCGCCCATGCCTGGCCAGACTTACCAACACCGCCGCTTCAAGGAGTAGCACGTCATTACGTATATATTTTTTTTCCATTACAAAAATTATATTTTCTGATGTGCTTCTGGCATTCCTGTGAAGTTGATTTATGGTCAGATTACTGAATTTATAGTTTTAAAGAGTTATACACACACTGATTATTATCAATACTATTATCGTTATCATCATTATTATTATTACTATTCTTCAATTACTATTTCATTATCACTATTGTTTATCATTATTATTATAATTATTATAATTAGTATTAGTATCATTGTGACCATTATCATCATAATCGTTATTAGTATCAATACCGTTATCATTATTATTGTTGTTTATTAAGTTGGTTTGTAGCAGCAGGAGTAGTGTTCACCACTCTTTTCATTGTCTATTTACACATAATGACTGTAGCAGGTTGATCATCATCAAGTTAAGGTGTTATACCAGCAGCCGCCCGCCCGTCCGGGGGTGGCGGTGCAAGGGATCAAGGCCTCGCCCGCTAACTCCTACTTCCCTTGCAGTTACGGAGAAGACTGAAGGAGGTGAAGTGAGAGTGACGGCTAAAGGCAAGAAGGTGAGGAAGCCGCGCACCATCTACTCCTCCCTTCAGCTACAGCAACTCAACAAAATGTTCCAGAGGACTCAGTACCTGGCCCTACCGGAGCGCGCCGAGCTGGCCGCCAAGCTGGGACTCACACAGACACAGGTGAGGCCGTTTGGCATTACCACCTGCATCCCTATAACAATCAAATTACATCTTATTTATTTATTGATCAATATATTTACTTATTCTAAGAGGATCCCTAAGTTGTTAGGGAAATGTGGCATAATGAGCGCTATGTGAGGCGCAAGGGCTATGGGTAGAGGAATATATGTATGTATATATTTTCCGATAGCCAAGTTTAGAGTGTAGGATAATATTAAGGCCGTGCTTTCACCAGGTTTTCGGAGGATAACCACTAGCTTGGTGAGCCATAATGACCCGCGGACCACGAGTATCACCACCACGAGGGTGT
>JAXIVD010007550.1:15000-19760 GCA_036785275.1 Cancer borealis
AGGGGGCGGGGGGGGAGCTGTGAGTGGAAGTGTGTGCTGGCAGAGGGACGCCGGCGCCACGCTGTAACGTGGGAAACTGTTGGAGACTCATTAGGTATTCCCTCTACCTGACTTGTGGTTCTCCAGGTAGTCGCCACCCGCTCCTACCCTTGGGGCGTCCCAGGCCGCTAATCCCTCAAGCCCGGGGCGTGTCTTGAGTCCGGCTTAAATCCTCAACGTCCCAGAAGCTCAAAATCCACAATAGGGATTACTTGAGACAAGAAATGTATATATATTGGCAGCGAGGAGGAAGCTGTAAGGCGAGAACTGCTATTAACGTTTTACTTTTTGGTATTGCAGGTGAAGATCTGGTTCCAGAACCGCCGCTCCAAGTACAAGAAGCTGTACAAGGCGGCTCAGAATGGCCAGCTGCCGGGAGTTGATGCTGCTGAGATCGCTGCAGACCTGGGAGCCAACCTTTCTCAGATGGTAAGCAACGGGCCAGAATCACCCAGCTCGCCCACCCCCACGGACCACGGCCACGACCAGCCACCCCCATCCGTGGGACCTGATGGCGGCCCACTTTCTCCCCCGCCCGACGACCGTCCGCAATCCCAGCCGCCCACAGTCTCCAGTCACGGCGAGATGGTGTCCCCCATGATGACTGGTCCGCGCGACATGGTGTCACCACAGATCCACGTGGCCAAGGACATGATGGCAATGAACTCAGCCATGATGGGCACCGACCAGCGGCGAGACCAGGTCATGATGCCACCACACCACCAGTGGGACCCCGCCCATTACATGTCCTACTGGAACCACTACGGCGACATGGCCGCCCACCAGATGAACCATCAGATCATGACCTAAGAACCGCGGCAGTCCACCACCCGCCCACCGCGGCCCACCACGCATCCTTCTGCGACAATCCTACCGCCTGAGGATAAGGATTCCATCCTTGTGATGACAGCGGCTGCTTCCACACTAGAAGCACCTTACTTGTCTGTTGTTACCGAGAGTGAGTGGCGGCGCCCATGGGAGTTTACCACTCGTTCCTCTCACTCGCGGCGCGCCCCTCCCTCCCCCACGGCCAGCCTCCGTCCGCCACGCCCTCGCTGGCGGCCTCAACATTCCAGGGGGACGTGCGGGCGCCCGCCAGCACAGGGCGGCACCAGCGTGAGTCTTGCCCGCCTCTCCTGATCTGACCCTCGTGATGGGACGGAGGTGACGAAGGGCAGCACGCTCTTATGTATTATGTATGATGTATGGTTAGTGTATAAACTACTCTTGGTCCATAAAATAATGCATGTTGTACGTACCTTTGTCTGTGTGCAATAAACAGTGGCTCAGTTTGTGTGTGTGTGTGTGTGTGTGTGTCTGTGTCAAAATGTGCATAGGTGTGTGTGTCAAAGTGTGCAAGGGTCTGTCTGTGTGTGTGTCAAAATGACCATAACTGAGTGAGTGAGTGAGTGAGTGTGTGTGTGTGTGTGGCTTGGCGGAATAGTGTCCGGGGACCCGCTTGTCCCGCGGCCTCGGGAGGACCTTTGGCCTCTACCTCTCGATCCCACCCGACCTTCCCCATTAGGCCTACCTATTATCCCTTTTATCTAATCAACAATAAATATACCAATAAATACTTTGTACCTTAATTAGGAATGAAGGTTTGGTGTTATGAATGTTATTACACGACAATGGATTCACCAGTTGACTGAGTCTCGCCCGCTCCTGCCAGGCGAGGTCAGCTTATACATATATATATTTTTACTCTTTATTTATTTTGTCTTCATCTAACCACGAAGGAAGTTTTTAATGTGTGTATATACTGTACTATATTTCTGTGTAAATAAATACTGTAAGAATAACGAAGCTTTTTATCATGACTTTATTATAGCATACACACACACACACACACACACACACACACACACACACACACACACACACACACACACACACACACACACACACACACAGAGAGAGCTCATCCAGCCACTCCGGACGTCCCAGCCCCAGCCTCTGTTAGCATCGCCTCCCCGCAACACGGCTTGAATCCCATTGACGTGACGTTAATCCCACAAATCTGACTCGCACCCCATGATGATAAAAAGCACTACCTTCCCCTCGTCCCCTGCCTTGCTCAGCCTTGTGGCGGGGAAGCGTAAGGCTCAAGGTCCTCCTCTGCATGGATTTATGAGGGGAGGTAGGGAGCGGTAAGGGGAATTTGGTCCTTTCCTCAGCTGGTGAGAGGGGCGAGGAGGGGGGTGCATATGGAGAGTGTTTTGACTGGTGGAGCCCGGGAACTGAGTCCATCCCTGCCACGCCCCCCTGTCATGGCCCCCTGCCACCTCCCTGACGGCATTTCACCCATGGCCGATTAGGGGAGCCAGCGAGCCTCCCACACCACCTGCAGGTAACGGCCCTTTCTTTCTCTCTCTGTCTGTCTTATTTTTCTCTCTCTCTTTTTCTTTTTCTCTCTTCATCTACTATCTTAAAAGCTCATATAGGACAATGAAAAAAACTGAACACACACACACACACACACACACACACACACACACACACACACACACACACACACACACACACACACACACACACACACACACACACACTATCTTTTCCCTCCACTCTATAGAGAAGTCACTGTCCGGTACTTGAAACTCTGCTGTTCAGGTTCACATCTCATCATTCACTCCTCTAATGTTACATCAACTTTCCTTCCGCAAGATGTCCACGATACAATGAATCTCGTCAGGCAATATCATCATTAAAAAACGAGACTGTATGGTTGTAATGATGATGATGGTGATAATGATAATGATGACGGGCGTAAAGCTGGTGGTGGAGCGAAGTTATAACACAACTCTTCCACGCTGGGTATAGCAAAACATAGTAGTATAGTATAGTAGTGGTTCTGGTAACACAATGTAATGATCATGAAAGGAGAACAACAACAATAATAACAACACCACCCAACAACAACAACAACAACAACAACAACAACAACAACAACAACAACAACAACAACAAAAGGAACACGAAGAATGAATGAATGAATGAATCAATGAATACAAACAAACAATAATATAAGTTAAAGTAATAAGAGAAACAGCTGCAACAACAGCAACAACAACAACAACAACAACAGCCACCACCAGTAGTGACAGACAGACAGTATAACAACAAATAACAACGACAGAAGAGGAGTTTTCCTTAATTTGTTTTGCAGCTTTCGCCCGGTATCTTTTCATGTCAAAACAACAAAAACAACAAGTACAACTACAAACATCAATATCAGGAGTTGTAGTAGTGGCAAAAATAAAATGTAAAAACAGCAACAAACTGCAAACAGCTGTAATACTAGACGATGATAGAAGCAGAAGTAGAAGACGTAGTAGTAGTAGTAGTAGTAGTAGTAGTAGTAGTAGTAGTAGTAGTAGTAGTAGTAGTAGTAGTAATAGTAGTAGTAATAGCAGTAGTAGTAATAGCAGAAGTAGCAGCAGCTGAGGAGGACGAAGAAGCAACATACAAGGCACGATATCCAATTAAAATAGCAGAAGGGGCCACAACATTAGCAGTAAACAAAGAGCAGCAGGAGCAGGAGAGGTGGTGATGGTGGTAGCGGCAGCAGGGTGGGGTGCCCCGCGGGAGTGGCGGCTCAGCGATGTGTGCGATGGTAATTAAGACGAATGTGTTGTCAGCAGCAGGTGGAACGACGAGTACGAGAAGGAAGAAGAGGAGGAGGAGGAGGAAGAAGAAGAGGATTACATAGGAAGAACAGATACCAGGACACCAGTTGGTCTTTAACGAGGGTATCTGTTGAAGTATTACCCACAAGGAAACTACATGTGGGAGAACAAGATAGAACAGAGCAAGTCTCTTCCCCACCCACCTCTCCCACTGGCAGTGTGCTGATAGGAAGCAATTTAAAGGGAATAACATGTACTACCTTGTATACAACGAAAAATATGTTGATCTTATAGTTAAAAAGGAAGAAACAGTGTTATATTACCACTACTGTTGGTGCATCCTGTTATGAAGTAATAATTCATTGGAAGAGGAAGGCAGACTATACCAGACAATAACTGTTATGCAAATACTGTAGATGCTGCCACCACGACTATCATCATTATACCATTACAATGAAAAACACATTGCTACTACACTACGCAGCATCCTCATCGGCAGCATAACAAACATCTGTGATCATTTGGTAGTTAGTATCAGAAAAAGAATACTACTACTACTACTACAACTACAACTACTACTACTACTAATAATAAAAAAATAACTAAATGCAAAGAAAGACAGAGGATAAAAAAGGCAGGAGAAGGAAGGTTTATCACAACAAACAACAAACTAAACAAACATGATGTACTGAGATTTAGTCATCCAAACACGAATATTTTTATCATCTCTCTCTCTCTCTCTCTCTCTCTCTCTCTCTCTCTCTCTCTCTCTCTCTCTCTCTCTCTCTCTCTCTCTCTCTCTCTCTCTCTCTCTCTCTCTCTCTCTCTCTCTCTCTCTCGTCCAACAGCTCTCATTTTAGATTAGATTGGTTTACTTCCCTACAGACAGATCTACCGCTGTTTGTTCTTCCTTTATGTATTCTCCCGTCTTCCTCCTCCTCTCCTCCTCCTCCTCCTCCTCCTCCTCCTCCTCCTCTCCTCCTCCTCCTCCTCCTCCTCCTCTTCCTCTCTCTTCCCAATAAGTGAACATGAAAAATATATCTTACAATTACTGTTCCTCATTCCTCCTCATCTTCTTCCACTCGTCCAAGA
>JAXIVD010007551.1:0-19758 GCA_036785275.1 Cancer borealis
GTTGTGTGTGGCTCCGCATGTTGACCTTGGGTGTATGTGTTATTACCCAACACGAGGACACCAACTACACCACCACCACCTCTCCCTCCTCCTCCTCCTCCTCCTCCCTCCTCCTCCCTCCTCCTCCTTCTCCTTCTCCCAACAGTGCTAGCCCAATTAGACACATCCTTCCTTGCTATGTTGTATCCTATTATCCCTCATAGTATACGAGTAATGGAACAGTATCTCCCTCTCCTCAACACCCAATACCTTTATATGTGACGATCTCTCTCTCTCTCTCTCTCTCTCTCTCTCTCTCTCTCTCTCTCTCTCTCTCTCTCTCTCTCTCTCTCTCTCTCTCTCTCTCTCTCTCTCTCTCTCCTCTCATTGCTCTGTTTTCTCCAGTATTACGTAGGAGCTTCACCGACATCTTGGTCCCGGCCCACCCAACCATTGTCCTATTCTTCTTAGTGTGTCCGAGCATCTTGTCAGATATCTCTACCCTTGTATATATGAGAGAGAGAGAGAGAGAGAGAGAGAGAGAGAGAGAGAGAGAGAGAGAGAGAGAGAGAGAGAGAGAGTTATGACGTGCAAAATATCACTATCAACGCCTTGTATTGTTTTTGTTAGTTTATCATAGTTTTGTTTGGAAGATTGTGGTTGGTTATGGTGTCTTATAGGGCGGCTTTTGACTTGCTTATCTCGTAATGGTTTGCGATAAAGGTGTAGCAGTGTGTGTGTGTGTGGTGTGTGTGTGTGTGTGTGTGTGTGTGTGTGTGTGTGTGTGTGTGTGTGTTGAGAGAGATGGGAGAGGAAGGATGGATGCTGTGCCATTACATCACTCATCTGTTTTGAACATTATGGTTGTACACCTATGACTCCCCTCCACACACCCTCTTGTTTACTTCCTTCCCCTCATCTCCCCCCAACACAGAGAAGGAGGAGGGAGGGAGGGATTTTGTGTGTGTGTGTGTGTGTGTGTGTTCGCGCATTTGTCTCCTCTTTTTCAGTAGTGGCCTCCTCTTGTTCCGTTTCTCCTCCTCTTCCTCCCTTGTCTTTCCTCTCCCCCCCTTCGCCCCACCTTTTGACGTCAGGTCTCGTAGCAACAAGTGGTGATGACGTCAGCGCGCCGCCTCAGTGACGTCAGTGTCAAGCGGCCTTCAGGAGGTGACTCGCTAAGCCTTCTTGTTAGTCCCCTTCCCCTCCTCCTCCTTGGTGGTCCTCGTTCTCGTCGTCGTCGTTGTGCTCCTCCTCCTCCTCCTCCTCCTCCTCCTCCTCCTCCTCCTGGAACCTTCCACTCCACTTTGCTATCCTCTTGTCTCTATCAAGTAGATATTAGAGTAGTAGTAGTTTAGCGACACGGACAGCCTCGTTAGGTCCAGCCAGTAGGAGTGTTGCTGTCTGTTGTTCCTTGTATTCGTCCTCCTTGATTTAACCTCCCTCTCTCTTTTTTTTTTTTTTTTTTTTTTTTTTTTTTTTTTTTTTTTTTTTTTTGTGTGTGTAATTTCCATTGTTGCTCTTGTAAATGTTGTTTAGAATTGTGATGTAGCGGTAAATCGATATTTAGTCTCTCTCTCTCTCTCTCTCTCTCTCTCTCTCTCAGCTTTAAAACTTTCTCTCACACACACACACACACACACACACACACACACACACACACACACACACACACACACACACACACACACACACACACACAAATACACACACATAAGGGGGACGGCCGGCTGTCTCGAGAGAGACCAGCAGCAGACTGTAACAGCGAATGCACACCACACACACACACACACACACACACACACACACACACACACACACACACGCGTCTAGAGTTTGGTAGGCTTAATTCTACTCAAGATAAGATAACATCTTGCAGGAGATGAAAAGTTATTATTAAAGTGACTCAAAACTCATCCAGATTTCAGGCAGTGATTCGTGGATTTGTTTTCATCACTTAAGTGCAACACTTATCTCTTTGACTTCAAAAGTCCGAGCGATAGATATTCGCTTGCGTGTATAGAAAATTGGATTGTAACTAACATGTATATTGCTGTCACTGTTGTTGTTGCTTTTACTACTACTACTACTACTGTTTTGACTACTTATACTACCAAATTATAATAAGACTGATGGCAGTAATACTGATAAAAATGTAATTATATTGCATATTATCTTTGTGCATTTCACTTATTCTTACACTAACGACTATCAAACAAACGCTTAAGTTAGCAAGTTTGAAGTAAAAGTTTAACAGACTTACGCTTTTCTCAATTTTTAAGAATATTGACACATATACATGGATATAACCAGTACAGCACAGAAGGGAAGGGGTGTCACGCCTGGACACACACACACACACACACACACACACACACACACACACACACACCACACACACACACACACACACACACACTATCCCACCGCAATCTTTGCATCCCGCAACCTCTGCCCACAATACCACCTACAAACCCCCTCTCTCTCTCTCTCTCTCTCTCTCTCTCTCTCTCTCTCTCTCTCTCTCTCTCTCTCTCTCTCTCTCTCTCTCTCTCTTTGTATCTATATCTCAGTTTTCATATTGTCCCCTCGTTCCTCTTAAAAGTCTCTTTCCAACGCTTCCCTTCCCTGTAGGCTTCCTCTATTCTTATTGACTCCTGATATTGACTGCTACAAACCATGGCTGAAAGGTTAACGGAAGGTGGGACCGCCATACACCGCCTTTATGTTACCGCTACTTTGGGGCTGTCGTGTGTGTGTGTGTGTGTGTGTGTGTGTGTGTGTGTCGATAGTAGTGGTGGTGACGGTGACGGAAGGTGCACGGGGGTAGGCTGTGGTAGGGTACAATAACAATCTCGTTCAGGTTGGCTTTTTACAGACAGGTTAGTCCTTCAGCCACTTGGTGTGTGTGTGTGTGTGTGTGTGTGTGTGTGTGGTGGGAGGGTAGGGTAGGGTATGTTGGTGTAGTAGAATATGAGATTGGTGGTGGTGTTGGTAGGGCCTGAAATACTTCTACGTGTAGTTTCCAGTTTTAAGTATTTGTGTCCCTCCCCCCACAAACTCCCCTTCTGAAAGATGTAAGGAAGCATTAACCTTTGGAATGGTGCGGAGGAGGATGTGGTGTAAGATTGAAAGACATAAGTGTGCTAGATAAACTAGGACATGCGACAGGACAACATGAACACGAACTCGTATGCTACAAGTATTAAACTCTCTCCTCTCTCTCTCTCTCTCCTCTCTCTCTCTCTCTCTCTCTCTCTCTCTCTCTCTCTCTCTCTCTCTCCTCTCTCCTCCTCTCTCTCTCTCTCTCTCTCTTTCACACACACACACACACACACACACACACACACACACACACACACACACACACACACCCTGTTCGGTAGGTCAGTGGATAACGTCAGCACTTGGCAGGCTGAAGACTTCGCCTCGCTCAAGGTGCAAAATATTCACTGATGATCTAGCAGTTACTGTCCTCCTTGTGAAAGAGGATTGGATGTGTGGTGTGCAAATGGTCACTGTCTTTCTTACCCATAGATGGGACAATATGAGCGCTAAGCTCTTTCCGGCAGGTTAATGGCTGATGATCACAAATGCAGCGCTCCATCCTGAAGATCGTCGTGAATTACACACACACACACACACACACACACACACACACACACACACACACACACACACACACACACACACACACACACACACACACACACGAGTCCTGCACGTGAATTATACGATGGGAAGGAAGGATTTTGGATGTTCGTAATGGTGATGATGGTGAAGGCGTGAGTTGTCGTCGTGTCCGGGCACCGCTTAGTGTTGCTCTTGTTGTCCCGTGCAGAATGGATGGCGTGGATGGCGGTGGGTCGGGAGGCGGCAATAGTGGGTCGGCCACCAGCGACCCTCTGGCCACGGTAAGCAGCGAGGGCGGCGGGGGCGGGGCCAGTGGTGGGGGAGCGACAGCCCTTCCTGCCGTGTCCACTGTCTACGTCACCATACCCCAAGCAGGGACCATCGTCTCCGGAACCTCGAAGAGTGTGAGTACTCGATGCAGCACACCCCATCCACACCCACACCCACACCTATCTATAATACTATTACATTTCCCCTTCAGTCTCCTCTCTCCTCCCTTTATTTCTCCTTTTAATTTTTTGCCTATTCCTCCTCTACCCTTTTTCAGTCTTCCTTTCTCCATTACCCTCTCTTACCTCTCCTTGATTCTTCACCTCCCCCTCCAATGAGTCTTTTTCCACTTGGTTTCCTTTTTCCTGCTCTAAATCTGAAATCCCCTCCACCTACTCCATCTCTCAGCAAGGTAAGGGGCACGTGGTTTTGCCTTCATAGCCTCCAATCCCAATGCACTTCCTCCCATGCTCTGCTCCCCTTCCCACACATCTTTTGTCCTACTGTAGACTGGCAACACGTGGTGCCTGGAAACTCCTCCCTCCCGCTCGCTTCTCACCTGTGTTCCGGCATCTGTAACTCGCTGCACTCATTCCTGTCCTGAGTTTCTTCCTTCTCCCTTCTCTCTCTCCTCTCCCTTCCCATTCCCTATTCCTTGCCTCACTCTACCACTGCCCCCACACTCCCCACTTCCTGCCACCGTGCTGCCTGCCCAATCTTGAATCTTCACTGACGCCTGACCGCCACTCTTTTCGCTCCAGCCCCTCTCAGAGGCCACACGTACTCAGTCATGCGTTCCTCACTCGTTGTTTTATTTTCCTTGCGGGCAGTATCTTTGGCATGAAGGAGAAAGAAAAAATACGTGTATGTATATATATATATATATATATATATATATATATATATATATATATATATATATATATATATATATATATATATATATATATATAGCGAATAACCTGCAAAAAAAAAATTTTTTTTTTTGCATGTTTTCTCATCTATTTTTGATGTTATGTAATTAATTGTGCATTGTGGAGGGTTAACGCACAACCACCGCCAATTTCAAGGTTGTATTGTGCTTTGACGGTAGGTTGTAATTGTGTGCCACAGACAGTAAAGGGAAGTTTTGTTTTACAACCATTGTCACTGCATTTTTGGTCTCTCTCTCTCTCTCTCTCTCTCTCTCTCTCTCTCTCTCTCTCTCTCTCTCTCTCTCTCTCTCTCTCTCTCAGTTCACCATATTTAATCCAAATTATTGTTTTTGATATATATATGCACGATGTTTTGTCTGGTCATAGTGACCCATCACATTGGAATGAAATGCTCTCTTTCATCTTATTATTTTATTATTATTATTGTTATTATTATTATTATTATCATAATTATTATTGTTATTATTATTATTATTATTATTATAATTATTATTATTGTTATTATTGTTAGTATTAATATTATTATTAAATGCATCTTATAATTTTGTATGTGTCGTACCCTCTCTATATGGATGTTTATTTTGAAACGTGTGTGACAATAGACGGGTAGGGTTGACAAACTTTCCGGCAGTACGTGTACCGCTTGTCTCCAGAAAGTACAGAACATAATGCGAGGTGATGATGATGACAACGAAGAGTATTTGAGCTGGAGGAAATTTTTATTGCTTTGTAGTTTTAATTACATTGTGGATATTTATTTGCCACGATAATTTGCTAGACATCATGAACGGGGTTAAAAGAACTATAATAATCTTGATGCTGTTTGAAATTGATAAATATTTTGTTATTGAGAAAGTAACATTTGAATGAGTTATTTGAAACTGCGAAAGGAGAACATTATTTATAGTAATTTGAACCAAGTAGCCGGATTGGTGTGAACGATTATGTGATCATCATCTTAGTGATAATGCACGGGAGGTACCATTCCTGCCCCTCCAGCCCGTGGTGATTGGAATGGCACGGTGTTGGGAAGTGACCCTCGTCGCAGAACGTGATGTCAGCTGGGTAATGACGTCATTCTTTAAAGCTCCGCCCAGATATGACGCGTTGCACCCTCCTTTCCCCGGCTCACAAACTTCTTTCCTTACCCCCAAATACTATTAATAGAGGGTGTAAAGCTGTGGCCTTGTCCCTACGTTTTCGTTTAACACATAGGTACTCTAGTTTTTTTAGTGTATATATGCCTCATGCATATGAATAGTGTCAGTACAGGTTGTCGATAGCTGAGCTGTGTTGATCAACACAGCCAACCGGTGACGTCTGGCAATTCTTAGCGTTACAGGTAGGGTAAACTGACTTATTTGTATACTTTTTTTCATTCATTTTTGGCATTATCATCCACCAGTTGTCTTAGAGGCTCTACCTTGCGTTCTCCTTTCGCGGTATCTCTTGACAGCTTAACGACAAAAATAAGGCAATTATTCAAGTGTGGTGGCACTCTCCCCCATTCCGCTCACCCTCTTGGGCGTCCCTACTCCCGTTCCCTCCCTGGCCTCGTAGACAGCTGGCAATTGTCGACTTTTACATCTCGGTAAAAATTTTAGCCATCATCGCATTTATAGTAATATTGTTTAGTAATCACGCTTAATCTAGTATAACAAAAATTAGCTTGTAGTCTTTAAAGTTGAGACTATGCGGCAACAGAGGGTAGCAGGAATGAATACGGGAGGGGCTGGGGGTAAGGTTCGCATGGCGAGAGTTGGCGGGTGTAGCAGCCCAGCCCGGCGGTGTGACGTCGCTACTTCTGTCCCACGCTCCCAGCCGTCCACACGTGCCTGTAGTGGACTCCAACCCTGTAGTGGTTGCTGCTCCGCACCGCTCTCTGGATTACTGTGTTACATTCGCCCTGGAAACCTCTGAGCATCACTCAGGTGTGTGTATTTGTGTCATTGTGTAATTCTTGTCCTGTAGGAACAAGGACAAGGGATTCAGCCCACTCCACTACAAGTGATTGTGTGTTTGTTGGGACTTGGCATGATACTTTGGAACATGTGGTGTTAGCTAAAGTTTATGCAATTATTGTTGAGAGGAAAGTGATTCAGTTTTCGTTCCTACCTCATACCCGTTGAGTATAGTAGGGCTGAAAGTACTACGGAACACCATTTTTGTGTAGCATTTCTCGTCAAGTTAGTGCCATGAGTGTTGTGATTTTGATGACGTCAGCTTGACGTAGCCGGCCGAGAGGGCTGCAGAGATCGAGCCAGAAAACCATACCAAACGCTCTCTGCCCCCCCCCCCCCCCCCCCACACACACACACACACACACCACCACCAAACTGTGACCACCGTTCATCTTGGATTACCGCACCGAAGTTGAGACTTCCCATTGCTTTTGTCAGAAAAAGTCTGTACGAATTATAAGATGTAGCGTAAGAAGTATGACTTATTATGTAAGTTGTGTTCCTGTTCTGTGTAGGCCTATAGTAGTAGCAGGAAGTGGACGTGTCCTTCGCCCATCGCTGGACGCAGAAACTAAATATTTCACTATTAACAATTTTGGTCCATTTGAATTGTCATGAGCTACCCCTTTGTTTGATGCACATCCGCAACTTTTCGCTCTATATAAAGTCATGTCAATAAAACTAAAAAATTTACTAGATATTCTCTTTATACTTCACACTCCTAAGTTATTCGCCTGATCGCCCTACACCATTGCAGGTGTTCTAATTTGGTATGGTATGGTATAATGGTTGTAAAATTAGTAAGTCTTGAGCGGATAATTTATAATAATATTGTAACGTACATCCATATCGCCAAATTTTCTGTTATTTAGGTGCGGGTGGACCTACTGCATATCTGCCACAAGGTTAAACTCTTATTTTGATCTCTGCGTAAGCACGTCATAGCACTCAGTTGAGTATACGGGAGATGATGTATGAAGACGAGTTTGTATTTAAAAAGTAAATGTTAAGATTGGTGCATTTCAACTAATTTGCCGCTTGTTTGTATTGAATATTTGTATATTTGAGTAATAAAATGTGTACTTCATATTCTTATGTATGAATTGCATATGTACTCAAAATCATAACTTTCATAGTGTAATTGAACAATGAAAAATAAATTTAAATGTTCAACATTTAATGGTAACAAATGTAACTAGTAGTGTCCATAGTTGCTTTTCTTTGGAATATTTATTAGGTTTATTTTTATGATCTCCATTAATTATCTAGATTCCAGGAGAAGTAGCAACATAGCAAATTTGCATGCAACACCAATATACAATAGTTTATTAGGTTCTCATGATGCGATGGTGTTGCAGGGTGATCTCAAAATAATACTAAAGTTGATGACATACTTGTAATAAGGCATTTTTTCCTCAAAAATATACCTTGGGAAATCCCCATGCATTTTCCAAGATGACAGTCAAGTTTTAAAGTGGCATTAGCTACAAATATCGGTCCCATACGTTTACTTGTTACAAGTAATATCAATACCATAAGATCTCCAATTGTTAATATTTTCGGGAAAATTATGTATATGATTGCATATGTGTTAGGCTTGTTTACCTAATGGTGGCTCCTTACCTGGCTGCATGCTTTTTAGCAGCTTTCCTGCACAGTACTAAATCTTAAAGGTCTTTCTGGACCACTTCATTTCAAGTTTTCTTGGGTCTCCCTCTTTATACACTATTATTCTACATTCAAAATCGCTCACTTACTCTGCCATCAGGTCAATAAATAAAAGTTAAAACACCATGCCATCTACTATGCTTGAAACATTCACTAATATAATTGTTTTATGGCATTTGATTTACCTTTAGGCAATGAAAAAAAATTCTCTCTCTCTCTCTCTTTCTCTCTCTCTCTCTCTCTCTCTCTCTCTCTCTCTCTCTCTCTCTCTCTCTCTCTCTCTCTCTCTCTCTCTCTCTCTCTCTCATTCATACATCTAAATTTACTTTCTATATTAGGGACGTCCTATCTTATGCAAATGTTAATGCCAAATAGTTTGGTAATTTCTAGTGGGCATAGCTTATAAAACAAGCTTGTAACATCTTGCACTTTTCTCTTGGATATAAAAGAAAATAAAGTGTAACATGTTTTACATTTGTAAATCAGTCTATCTGTATTTCTAACGCCTCAATCACCTTTGGGGACTTCCTGAAGGTCTCTATCTTTTCTTGTTCCGGCATTACTTCACTACATTGTCAAGACCTTGCTTGTCATCTTTCTTCTCCTCCAATACTCATCCACACAGTTTATTAATTTTATTGGTGGCCTTTCGCTCACATTTTGCCACTCAATTTTACTTTTGTACACTATTTTAATCAACTAATTCTCATTCACTACTACGCTTTTCCCATTCAACCACTCTACAATGCACCCAATCCAAAATTGTCATGTATATTCACATAGCTTTCTCTCTATCCTTTCTTCACAGCCCACATGTCTATCTTATACTAATTGCAATATTTGGGGGTAATTTTATTATTGAGTTGCAGTTGATTGGAATATTTTCATCAACAGATTCAGAGTGTGATCCAGCAGCCAACACAACCAAGTGTCATTCAGAGCACAGCCCTGCAGACAGTACAGATCTCAAAAGGAAATGTTATATTATTGAAACAGCCATCACAGCCCTCAAATTCCGTGATCCAGTCAGCGGGTGGAGGGACTTTACAAACTGTTCAAGTAAGATGAAGTTTTGTACTGACAGTCATTTGAGTTCCTATATTTTCCAATTCAGATTGGTTTTTAATACCATATAGGTTTCTGTATTGTTTTGGCCTTGAAAAATGGAAATTATGTGCACTACGAGTCATTCGGATTTAACAGAGTCCAATTTAGCAGAAAATATTCTAAGCTAGCTATAGCGGAAATAATTTCCATTTAACGGAAACCATTCTAATAAATGTAGCAATTTTTGCAGTGGTTTCTCTAACATCCGCTGACCTACACGCCATGATATTTATTTTTCACTTAACACCTCCATGCTCTCGTATATTTCTTACATTATAGGACTGTTAGTCCAGTAAAACCATAGTGAACCATGGCTAAAGTGTAAAAAAAGCAGGAAAGAGTGAAGCTTAATATTACGGAATTATGCTTGACTTAATTTGATTAGTCTATATATATAAAATTCTCTTCAGTCAGCATTGACATGAATGAGAAACTTTGATATAGAATAGGACACAAAAGTTATTGATTAACCTATATTTTGGTTTCAATGGCCCGATTGTATTGTCAATATGCTAAAAACAACATAATTCAGTTAGCTGTAGCTAAGCCACGTGCTTGAACTGTGAAATTCCTTCAAATTAATGCAGTACTCATGAATCACCAAAAAAAAATTTCTTAAAAGTAAATTAAGTAATTAATTCTTTGAGTATGGTAGATGATGCATTAGATTTTGTGCTGCTGGATTGGTGCTAATTGGTTCTAGCATTATTGTAATAACAAGAATTTGTGGCATCAACCTCTATTTTTGCTTATAGACAAATGTGCATATACTGTCGACCCTCAATTTAACGGATTAATGTGGAGGAAACCCTGTCCGTTAGTGTAAAAAGTCCGTTGCTTGGTTAATCCTTACGCCATCTACCGGACTTTCTTTTATACTAATGGACTTTAGTCTGTTAGTGGGTTGATTGTCCGCCAGCAGACAGAGTCCGTTAAATAGAGCATCGACAGTACTTATATTATACATTCTTTTTTCACACACCATATTAATATTACTACTTAAATTACTGTTTATATTATCACTAGTACTTGTAATGGGGAAGTATCAACAATATCATATGAGTGGCCTAATTTCATTTTGCAAAAAGCTTGGTGATTTTTCTGAATATTTTGGATGAAGAAAGTTTAACTTTTACAATGTCAAATAGGTATTTATTTAGGGAAGTTTTTGCAGAAGCCCAAAAGGAATCCCCCCCCCCCCCCCCTCCTTTTTTATTTCTTTTTTATTTCTTTCTTTCTTTCTTTTCCCTCCATAGGAACAATGTCCACCTTTTGCTTGATCAACTTTCATTCACTTGTGGAACCACTTATTTATCATGGCTACAAATTCGTTTCTGTAATTGTTACATAATCATTTGTCTCTAATTGTTACATAATCTTTTCCAGGTTTTAGAAGCGGGTGAAGATCAAGAATCTTCACGCAAACGTCAAATACTGGCTCGCCGGCCTTCATACCGCAAGATTTTCAATGAATTAGGTGGAGGAGAGATATCAGGTGAGATTCTTTGGAATTACTGAAATTATGTATTTGATTGTAATGATCACAGTAGGACATGTAACTCAATTTTATTTTTATCTAATTTGTAAAAAAAAAATATCCTTGGCCCCCAGACAAGGGCGATGCAGGCAGCTCTGATTCCTCACAAGACGAACCAACTGGAACAGTGACAATAGGGGGACAACAATATCAGACAGCAGGTTTGTTGAAAGGTCCGTCTGCCATGCTGCATTGGTAAACTGCATTTCCTTTGTGTACTATACCATGCATTGTAGAGTTACCAGTAAAACCTCAAGATTCAGACTTTTTTTTGTTGGGAGGAGGACGGGTTGTCCAAATTTTTTTTCTTAAACTTTGCAAAAATCCAATCTTTTGACCTCTAGAGTTGTCCTGACTACCCATTTCTAGCCTGTTCACGTATAGTTGCAAATTTGTTTTATTTAGTTTGTTAGAGATAGGGGAGAAGAGTATGTGGAGAAAGTATGTGACTGAAATCAAGAGTCCTTTGAGGAAGGGTGGATAGGAATTCTTGGTATTAGGATGGAGGTAATTAATTAATCTTTACTTGCCAGATATATACATAGATTTATTCATTTATCTCTGTGCTGAGGGCTGGAAGAATACTACCTTCTTATTTCCATGCGGGTCATTAAAGGTGATCAAAAGGGATGGAAGGAAGGATAATGAAAGCCCATCCTCTGTATTCTCTCTTAGGAAAAGGGAGGGGGAGGGGAACTCTAAAAACCTTGTTATGGTTACCCAATTTCATGGAATATGTCAGGTATATAGATAGATAGATTTGATTATTTACTTTTTTACATTAAGGGTTGTTTGATTGGTATCTTTGTGAAATCTTTGACGATTTACTGTATTCCTCTGTGACAGCTTAAAACAATAGTAAATGCTATTAGTTGAGTTCCAGAATGCAATCGAATATACAGAAAATTTAAGATTAAAAAGCACTGAATATTCTCTCCAGGCAGTGAAGAGGGTTGTAAAATTATCTTGCCATTGGTAAAATGGTTCATAGTAGTAGTAAAAAATACTTCAGAATATATTGTACATTATTATAAACTTAAAGCTGTAGTACGTTTCCTCATCTCAAGAGATTCAACAATCAATATATTTGAGGGTGCATATATCACTTTCTGCTGCATTCATGGATCTTGAGATAACATATTAACAGAATTAATTGAACATCAATGTCGGATAACATATTAACAGAATTAATTGAACATCAATGTCGGATGGATTGAAGGTTTATGGTGTGGGTGGAAGGTTACTGGAAGGGATGAAAGATTTATATAGAGAAGGCTTTGAAATACAAGAGGGTGGGTGTGAAGCAGGGATGTGTGATATCTAATTGGCTATTTAAAATATATGGATGTTGTCATAAGAGTGTATGTGTATGAGCACCTGGTCTTGGCTACCTTCCCTTTTGGGGGGATAACAACCTGGTATATAGATAGATATTCATAAAGATGAATGGAAATTTGTGTAAATGACGGAAAATCAGTGTTGATGAATAGTTCTTTTCTGAATTGTTTAGATCCCTTGAGCATACGATTAAAGAAAGGAGAGTAAATATGTAAGTGAAAAAGGGACTGCGTGGTGGTATAAGTGTAGTAACAATTATTTATGCAAGTGAGACTTGGTGTGGAATGAAGTCAAATATGAAGAAGATAACCAGTATAAAGGAGTTATTTGAAGGAAAAAAAGCCTATGATGGAAGGATAATGGGTGGTGAAAGAAATTGAAGTGTTTATAATAAATTAACATATGTATAATAATAGATATGGTTAATTTAGTAGAAGTGAAGGAATGGAATGTTAATTGACTGAGGGGGTCAAATGCAGCACTATAAGGTAATTTGGTTGTATAGGAAGTGAAATGACAAAGGGAGTGTATCGAGTAAGATAGAGGTGGTGGGTGGAAGAGGACGACCCACAGTGAAATCGAAGGGTAGAGTGTGTGTGTGTGAGAGAGAGAGAGAGACCTATGAACATGCATCAGATTGAAATATGGATATTATCACTTTCATAGTTTAACAAAATGATGGGGGTGAGCCAGTAGTCTTTTCTATATGTATATGGGCAAAACGGGTGAACTTTGATTCAATAGGATATTATTGTCATGATCGAGGAGAGAACTGTATAAGAGTAGAACTCGTGCGTATACTGTTGACTGTCACAGGGGAATCATTGTCCCCATGTAAAAATATATATATTTAGTGGCTTTCAAGGTACACTATTGCTTGGGAAGCTTCCTTTCTCCAATATATGGAAAGAATAAAATCATGTCATATTTTCTATGTGAAACGTAGGTGTTCATGCAATTATTCATATAACTAATTCATCAACATAATTATTTTTACATGAATATATGCCAGAGATGAATACTGTGAGTTCATATTATGTTTGGAATAATTTTGGAATTTTGATAGAAAACGGTTGGGTACAATTAAACACTTAATTATAACTTAGCATACAGTGCAGATGATTATTATCACTTAAGACGGGAACAAAACACACACACCATGATTTGTTATTAGGATCTACTTGTGTGGAATGAAGCATAGTTGCATGGATAATTATACTGCTGGTGTTATATCATAGGTGTGTAAATAAATCTCAGTCTAGAAAGGAGAAAGGTGTATGCTGTTCCAAATTTTAATTAATTTGTTCTTATTTACTGTTTTTTCCATTTTACATGCTGCTTCATTGTAAATCTGCTGCATTTAATGAAATCCTACATAACTTAATGGATTCATCATGGTGCTAGTGATTTAGGAATCTTGTTTATTTGCTTATTTTGCTAAATGCTTATGGCATACAAGCCTTACTTTATGGCTTATATAATATTATAGTTATTGTTATTTCTTTTTCATGACAACATTATAGCTATTGTTACTTATTTTTCATAATCAATATGTCATACTTAGAGACCAATCACTTGTTTTTGTCATCAAATATTAAAGTTATATTGAATCATAATTTACTTGGTACATATTATGAATTGTGGCCAACAATTTGTAAAACTTGTAAAAGGCGACAAATAGAGACTGGGTGATGGGTCTGGAAAGTGTCCTCTGCAGAGAGAAGGGGAGAGTAATATCTCCCTGACCCCTAAATGCCTCGTCTTGGCTACATTTTTAATAGGGATATAACCGATGCATATTATAAAAAATTAATATGTCTATATACCTGGCTTATATTCCCATTAATAATGGGTAGACAAGGCAAGGCATTTAAGGTTTGGGGAGACTTAACTCTCCCATCCCCCTGTGCTCTGTCTTTTTGTAAGAGAAAATACAGAGGAGGGGTTTCCCAGACCCCTTGCTGCATCCCTTTTGATTGCCATTTACGAGCCGCAGAATATGGTGATAGTATTCACAAGACTAAAACTTTGTCCTTTAAACTGGATTCGAACCAGTAACCTAATATATATATAATTTTCTCCCCTTGTTAATCAATTAAACTCAATTTGTACTTCACTACCACATGGCATAGATTGCAGACGTATGTCTCAGTAGCAAGAATTCAATAATTTGCTGAATTATTACTAATGGTTAGCACTTTATTTGTATTTTATATTTACTCCTATCATATGCCTGTCTTGCATAGCTCCATATTTTGATACTTCCACATGTATGTTTTCCATGATGTGCACATAAAATGCTTTACCCAAGTCTGACAAGGTAAAAGTCTCAATCCCTCTAAAATGAATATGTTTATTGGTGTCATGGATTTTGCATAATGTAGCACATAATTATGTACATTTATTGTTTATTTTTGTCACTGTCCTTGGGCCTAAAACATCCTTTACGTAGAAAAATCGTTAACAATAGTAAGACCATATTCACATATTTGAAAGTCATATGCATTCCAGTCTTAAAAAACTGGTCAATTTTCATGATGCAATTTGAAGTAAATCATGTGATAAAGATATATGTTGCCAGCTTATTTAAACATATTTGAATAATTATAAAGAAAAGTTAAGTGTGATCGTAAATAAAGGTTGATATTTATTACTTCCCACAGTTCTGCCTGCTAGTGGGTTACAGTTGACGGGTCAGGGGAGTGACGGCCTCCAGACCATCGCCATGACTAACGCAGCCACTGCTGGCGGAGCCATCGTCCATTATGCCCAGGGCTCAGATCCACAGTTCATTGTTCCAGGTAATTAAAAAATGTTATGGGATGGCTTCTCTCTCTCTCTCTCTCTCTCTCTCTCTCTCTCTCTCTCTCTCTCTCTCTCTCTCTCTCTCTCTCTCTCTCTCTCTCTCTCGTTATAACTTGTGAATATTGATTTGGGAAATTTGGTTCGTGTTTTATTTATTTATTTATTTTATTATTATTATTTTATTTATTTATTTATTTTTTTTTTTTTTGGGGGGGGGGTTAGGGGATAGAGAAACCTAACCAAACCCAAACTAAGGGGGGAGGAAAAAACTAGTAATATAACACTTGAACCGAACTTCCCAAATTGGGTGGGTGGGAGGGAGGGAGGCAGGCAAGGCAAGGAGGAGAGCGAGCCCAGTCAATCATGAGGCAGTCACGCTACGTCACTGGAGAGGGCGGAGTGGAAGGAAATCGAGCCCAAGTTTTGGAAATGTGCATCAGTACACCAGTTCTTTCCATTGAGTGAACAACCCACGCTATAGCTCTGTGAATTTTCACGGGATTTTTTTTATACACATAAATTTTTAGTAAATTAATTTCGTGGGAACGGATTAATAATTTTTTGTATTTCTTATGGGAAAAATTTGTTTGGTATAAGTCCAGGTATCTGGAATGGATTAAGGACATATACCGAGGCACCACTGTATGTATATATATATATATATATATATATATATATATATATATATATATATATATACTCAAACCTTGGGTTTTGGACAACTCCCTTTTTGAACAATCGGTTTTCAAACTTATGATTATCATAGAACAACTCACTCTCTCTCTCTCTCTCTCTCTCTCTCTCTCTCTCTCTCTCTCTCTCTCTCTCTCTCTCACACACACATTCTTTTCACAATATAGTTTGATTAAACTTCTTACTCAGCTTTATTACAAGCTCTCCATCCACTTACCTTTTACTCTCTTTCACCAACTCATTTACCTTCCGATTCTAAGACTTTATCTTTTACATGAATTTTTCAAATTTAGTTGCGGCTGGGGACTTAAGTGGCTTGAAGATTGCCACCAGCTCTAGTGCAAATCTGGCTCAAGGAGTTGTATTAGCAACAACCACCTCCACTGGTGTTCATGGTTCATCAGACCAGATGGCAGAAGAAGCATCTCGGAAGCGAGAAATCAGACTAATGAAAAACAGGTAAGAGTTGCAAATAGAATTACAGTGCTATCTATCTACACATCATTGAATATGCATATGGATGAGTAGTAAAGGTGACAATGAAATCACATAATGGTTCAAGAACTATCCCTATAAAGAGGGTAGCCAAGAACTAGTATGAATGAATTGTGTAGAAAGTTAAGAGCTGGCAATAACTTTGGTACATTAGTGATTGGTGTTAAGTACGTTCACTACCAGTTATCTGCAATTTTGAGATTGAATATCGACAAATTTGTTGTGATGGTTAGGTTGTAAGATGGAAGGATAAGGTGAAGAAGTACATGAATGAAAGAGTTGCTGATAGAGGAGGGAGGTAATTAGATAGGAAGAAGTGGGCCTTTTCTGCCGTGGCCATCCCCTTGGGGGACGATTCCGGAGGCAATGGAGCGTTAGAAACTAGATAGTTAGATGTTGTGATGATTGGGGTAGTTGTAACAGCATTGGTAGTGGTGGTGTCAGTGTGTATGTATTCATTATCTCTCTTTTGATAACTTCAGATATGAAGACAGGATCCTAGGAGCATGTATATCATAACTAGGTAAATACATTCAAACACACATACACACACCGCCCCCCGTGGTTCTGTGGAACGACTCCTAGCAAGGCATAAGTTCGAATCCTGCTCAAGGATTTTTCATGTCCCCCTTGAACAAGGGGATGGGGATGCGTGATGTGCGAGAGGTCTCAGGTTTACTCATTGATCCGTCTATGAGCTCTTAGCTCTTTTAGGGAGGGTAATGGCTGACAATCACAGGTCTAGTGCATAACCCTCCAGACCATGATGAATTACACACACACACCACATCATAACTACTGTAACAACTACCTACCACCATCATGTCTTTACCTCCTCTCATCACTCTTCCTCTTCATAAAGAATCTCAAATCTACTGATGATTGCATACTAAGGGAAGAAAGAGTTGGATGCTCAAATTACTAGAGTATGTCTGAATGTGGCATTGGGTTTAGAAATATTGCATGTTAGTATATTATCACCATCAAATATGGATCCATTATTGAAAAAGGGAGGGAGGGAGGAAGACATAGATAATATCTAACTGTACATTTAATGGAATGGCTTTAAAAGTATTAAAGGATTGTATTAAATATTAATTAAAAGTATTAAAATTGAGTTCCTGACATCCTTCCCAATCTGCGTTTGTACAACTCTAAACAATTTACAGTTCTTGGCTTGTACTAATAACAGTTTCATTTTGTATTTCCAGAGAAGCAGCAAGAGAGTGTAGAGCCAAAAAGAAAGAGTATATAAAATGTTTGGAAAACAGAGTGGCAGTGTTAGAAAACCAAAATAAGGCATTGATTGAAGAACTGAAGACTCTGAAGTCCCTGTATTGCCAGAATAGTTGATGCCCGAGCATAAGTGAAAATGATCCACCTGAGCTGTGTCATAGGTTACCCTCTGCAGTGATGAAGCTTGAGGTAGTCCTATAGTCAAAGGAAAACTTGATATAGTGATGCCATGATGACTAAGCTCACACATAAGCTCATGTCCATCTGCTGGGATTCTACAAGAGTTTCAGCTTACCAAGACTGTTGATGGTTTATTTAAATGTTATATAATTATATAACTTGGTCACCATACCATTGGTGGCAGACAAAGCTGCTGGCTGTGCTGAATAAATATAATGCAGGATGAATGTACTGTGTACATATATCCTAGCTTAAGAGACTAACTTTCTGTGGTCTGAGCTATGGTGCACACTGAGACTCCTTATACACACCCACTGTTAATTTCTGAAAATGCAAAAGTAGACAGTATGCTGTTGTGTGTGTTCAGGTAGTTCAAGCTATTAGGTAAGGTAAAGTAAGGCAATGCAAGGCGAGTTGAATGGAGAGACTAGCTGCTGTATTCAGAAAGCAGTGGTTGTGTTGGAGACTCAAGAAAAGCACTCATAGGAGAAGTAATGTCTTTGAAAGATTTGTACTGCCATAAAAGCAGATAGAGTAAGAGAATCACTATTTGTGATAGCGTGACATGATGCTTTTCATCATTAATTGTCATGTTTTGTGGTCAACTTCTGAGAAGCCTTGACCTGCCAGAGAAGTGTCCTTGTACTGAGCTAACCTCAAGTTCTTGAGGATAATTGAGTACTGTTCCAGTGTCTTGACAACCATAGTAGGAAGCTGCAGTAATCCGGTGATGCCAGCTTTGTGATTAATTTCTCTTGTTGTTTAATTGTTCATTACCTAATGATTGTTAGGGATTGGTACTCTTACTGCTGCTTTTCATACTTTTGCTGGTCAGTTAAATACTTGTGGATATCATTTACTATAACCGAATTGAATATAGTAACTTAACTGTTTTGAGATCACCCATTGAGAATGTACTATTCAAGTATGAAGGCAGAAGTAAAGCTGTACTGCAGAACTGACACATTGTTAGGTATTGTGTAATCAAATTTTCACTTGTATTTAGTAGACTTGTTACCTGATGTTTGTCTGTAATTATGGTCAACTGGTACAGCAGACTTGTACAATATTGGGCCCAGTGCAACTGGGTGCATTTTTAAAGTTTTCCTTAATAAGGTCTTCGGTGATTACTTATCACAAGAAATTGTTTAATTTTTAATTATTGTCAATTGTTCAAAGTAAATATTTTTACTGGCACTGGTCTTATACATTGTGGAAGAAGATCCATTATCTCAAGAAAAGTGTTACTAGTCAGTCTCTGCCATCTTGATTAGCTCATCATCCTTTGTGTTAAGGATACTGAGGAGTATGGTGATGATTTGTGTGTATGATGTGTAGCAGTGTCGGCTGAGAGAAAAAAAGTATTTTTTATTATTATTATTTTTTTTTTTTTGTATTATTATTCTGTTTACAATTATGAGAAACAACCTGTGTTGACACTCAAAACTGCAGCAAAATGTTTAATGTTTTGGATTTTTTCCATGTTCAGTGTTCTGTATTTCAACATTTGAAGAGATGCTCGGGAAAAACTACTCAACAAAATGTTTAATTAAGTTTCAGGTATCTAGTAAAAACTACTAAAAGGTAATCTGTTGATTGGGCATTGGGAAAAAAATTTTAAACAAAATTATACTGTTGATTTTCAGATCATTTTTTCATGTGTACGTTAATTGGGTTTGTTGTTGCAGTTGCTAGTTATGTGAAGTAATTTTGGAAGACAATAAATGACCAATTGAACCTGCAATCATTAAGCATCTGCCTTTTGCCTTAAATAATCATTGTTTACATAAATTGTTTACTTATTAGCAACCGGATCTAATTCCTATAGTTAAGTGTCCCATTGTGCCTAAACCATTCCATCATTGCTTAAAAAACATCCCTTTGGACTGTATTACCTGAATTATATCAAAAGGCAACCTTGTAT
>JAXIVD010007552.1:0-5000 GCA_036785275.1 Cancer borealis
GATAATAATAACAAAAAAAGTGTACATATAATGCTGCAAACAGAAAGAAAAACGATAACACAACCAAACTTAACTAAATACATCCTAACATAACCAAATCTAACTATACTTAACCTAACCTAACCTAATGAAACCGTGAAAGAGAGGCAGAATAATAGGATAAAACACAAACCAAAGAGCTGGAATACGTATGTTAAAGTGAAAAAGTGTGTATGATAAATAAGTGTCAGGTCCACTGGGGAAGGTGTAGTGTGGTGGGGGGAAGGGGGCTTTGTGGGGCGGCGAAGAGGGGGCATGGGTGTGGGGGAAGTCACAACCCACACCCACAACCACTGTTACAACCCTAGAGGGACTTCCTGCCACACACACCACAAAAAGCTACCTACATAAATATCATTGCATGTGAGAGTGATTCTGCTTGACTTTTATCACTAAGAAGAGTGGTAGTGGTGGTGGTGGTGATGGTGGTGGTAATGGTGGTGGTGGTTAAGGGTTGTGGTGGTGGTGATGTTTGGCTTTTGTTGATTTTGTGGTTACTGTAGTGGTAGTGGTAGTGGTGGTGGTGGATCAATGGTATTGTGGTGATGACAGTGATGGTGGTGGTGGTGGTGGTGAGTAAAAGATGAGGTGATTTATTTTTTGTGGTGATGGTAGTGGTGGATAACAAAGGTATTGGTCAGTGCTGAGAATGTTGTGGTGGTGATGGTGAGTGGTGAGTGGTGGTGAATGGTGATGGTGGTGGGTGATGATGGTGGTGATGGTGGTGGTGATTTTTCTCGATAAACTGAAAAAGCAGGCACCAATTACTGTTATTTCGTTTCCGCCTTCGCTATACCTGTCCTTTAAATCACAGGTGAGGACATTCTTACAGCGAGTCTTTCTGTGTAAGTATTGAATTTCGACACACACACACACACACACACACACACACACACACACACACACACACACACACACACACACACACACACACACACACACACACACACACACACACACACACAATCCATGCAATAAATACTCAAATATACATTCAGTTATTTCTTCCTTCACTTCAAACCATCAAGCATTTTATTCTGTATTAATTGCACATTCATTTTTCCCCTTGCGTTATTTAAGATTTCAATAAACACTCGTGGAAAGATTTAATGACGGAAAGAAAAAAAAATTGAAAAAAAGGTGACATTTTTACGATCTATAAAAAAAAAGGTTCAAACGAAACGTATTATTATTATCATTATTATTGTTATCATGAAGTATAAAAAACTCATAGATGGTGTTTTGTTAGCCAGTTTAGAAGGCAGCTCGGGTGTATATTTAGCCTGAAATAAAGGGGATGTATGAGTATGCACACTTCACAGTCTACTGAAGAAAGAGTAATTCTATTTCCACAAAACTCACCTCCATCAACTTCCTTCCTCACATTCCCTTAATCCTCACTTCTTTTTCCTCTCCCTCTCCTCTCCTTTCCTCTCTCTTTCTCTTTCCAAATATTTTTTTCCTTCTTCTTCTTCCCTTCCCTCCCTTTCCTCCTTCCTTTCCTGCGTCATATTTCGTCTTTTTCACATATTTTTTCTTTCTCTTCTCCCTTCCTCATTTCTTTCTTCCTTCTTCCTCCTTCCTCCACCTCCTCCTCCTCCTCATCATCATCATCCCTCTCGCTCTCTCTCTCTCTCTCTCTCTCTCTCTCTCTCTCTCTCTCTCTCTCTCTCTCTCTCTCTCTCTCTCTCTCTCTCTCTCTTTTCCCCTAGTTTCGCCTAAGAATAACGTTGCACAATGTATACGTATAAAAAACTCATATTTCATCCCATCCCCAAGAACAATAACATCACTTGTAGTAAAAGAGAAGAGGAGGGGGAGGAACATATAGGAACACATAGGAAGAACAAACAGCAACAGGCCTACTGGCCCTTACGAGGCTGTTTGTGATAAACTAGACTACACTATCTAATCTGGGGTGAAGGATACAGGATAGTAAGGGTAAGGGATTCTCCCACCAGCCACGACTGGCAGGAGAGGAAGGCCAACCATGCAATATAAGTAAAAATAAATAAATAAATGCGTGGAATTAGATTAGACTAGCCTATTACTACTGTCACTAACACTACTTCCTGGCAAGCGATGTCAGGCCCCTAGCGACGTCCTTCCGAATCGAGATTTTGTAATTACTCTACATTAGAAGGAACTTGCTCAAAGTTTACTATGTTGACGAATAATGTTTTAGTTGCGGATTGGCTTCTAAGTATTTGTCCAGTCTATTTGTGAATGTATTAATTGTTTTACTGTCGACGACATTGGCGGGCAGGGAGTTCCAAACGTTAACGATCCGATTGAAAAAGAAATGTTTGGCTTCGTTTGATGTGAATCTTTTACCAGTAATCTTAAAAGTATGACGTCTTCTTGTTATATCTGATCGATCAAAAGTAATGTAATCTTCTGCATTGATATTATCAAATCCTTTAATTATCTTGAACATTTCAATTAAATCTCCTCTCATCCTTCGTTTTTCGAGGCTGAATAAGTTTAATTCTTTAAGTCTTTCTTCATAAGGTTTATTTCTCAGCCTTGGAATCATTTTCGTTATTCTACGCTGGACTCTTTCCAGTTTGTCAATGTCCTTTCTGTAATATGGGGACCAGAACTGTACGCAATATTCAAGATGAGGTCGTACTAGTGAATTATGCAATTTTAATATGACTTTTTCTGATTTATTTTCGAAAGTACGCCCAATAAAGCCGACCAATCTGTTAGCGGTTTTAACTACCTCTGAGCAATGCTGACTGGGTTTTAAATCGTTTGATATTGTGATTCCTAGATCTTTTTCCTTGTTCACTGCAGAAAGTAGTTTTCCATTCATTTGGTACTGAACGTGATCATTATTTCTTCCGTTATGTAGTACCTTACATTTATCAACGTTAAATTTCATTTGCCATTTATTGGCCCAAGACGTTAGTCGATCAAGGTCTGATTGTAAGACTCCTCTGTCACTTGTCGAAGTTACTTTAATGGCAATTTTTGTATCGTCAGCGAATTTTGATATTTTGCATGAGATCCCATCATCTATGTCATTAACATATATCAGAAACAAAATAGGGCCAAGTACTGAACCCTGTGGTACGCCACTTTTTACGTTTAACCATTGAGAGGAGACACCGTTTAAGACTACTCTCTGTTTACGTTCAGAGAGCCAGTCCTGAAGCCAATTGTAGATGCTACCAGAGATACCGTGAGTCTTTAGTTTGTTAAGCAATCGTTGATGGGGAACTTTATCAAAGGCCTTTTGAAAATCCAGATATATGATATCTACTGCTCTGCTTTCATCGTACGTGTCAAAAACATTGTGAAAGAAGTCTAATAAATTAGTTAGACATGAACGTTTATTACGGAAACCATGTTGTGAGGGTTTAATTATATCTTTGTCTTCAAGGAATTTCACCATATTGTCACGAATGATTGTCTCCATTAATTTACTTACTACTGACGTCAGACTGATTGGCCTATACTTTCCGGGTTGTGACTCGTCTCCCATTTTGAAGATTGGGGTTACATTAGCACGTTTCCAATCTGATGGAACTTTACCAATCCTTAAGGATTTATTGAATATGATTGCAAGCGGTTTACTGATCTAATGCTTGACCTCTTTCAAGATTCTCGGGAAAATTTTATCAGGTCCAGGGGTTTTATTAGTTTTCATCTTATCGATTTTTTGTTCAACGTCATTTTCTACGATGAGTAAATCATTTAAGAAGTTTTCGGTTCTTCTAGTCTCGAATGGTTGAAACGATGAACAATCCTCTTCTGTAAATACGGATGCAAAAAAGTTATTTAGGATTGTAGCCATTTCATTTTCGTCGTTTGTGTGATTTCCTTGTCCTTTAGTAAGTGGACCGATATTACAGGTAAGGGCTTTTTTACTCTTAACAAAACTATAAAATTCTTTAGGATTAGATTTACATGATTCCGCTATATATTCTTCAAGGTTATTCTTGCTGCGCTTTATTAGTCTCTTAGTTTCGCGACGAACTCTGTCAAACTCTACTTTGTCATCTTGGTTTTTAGTTGATATATACTTATCGTACGCTTGTTTTTTGAGAGAGAGGCTGTTTTTTATCTCATCGTTCTACCATTTTGGTTTGTTCTTCCTTGCTGAACGTCTGTAACGATACGGTACACATACTCTAATAGCTTCGTTCAGCTTTGTGGTAAAGGCCTCCCATGACTTATCAATATCTGATTCTGACTCTGACAACAGTTCACTCCAGTCCGTGTTTTCTAGAATTGTTCGCATTCTGGTGAAATTTGCCCTTTGGTAATTTAGTACCCTCTCCTTACTGTCATTTACTTTTATTTCCTTCATTTTCAAGCTGAACGTAATTATCCGATGGTCGCTTGAGCTGAAAACTGGGCCAACATTTACGTTGCTGACTATCTCTTCATTTGTTGAAAGAATGAGATCAAGGGTATTTAAGTCGCGCGTCGGTTCATGAACGTGTTGATGTAATTCGCTCTCCAATAAATTCGTGTACAGGTCGTGTCCTATATGTGATCTTAACGGATTTCCCCATCTCGTTACTGGCAAGTTAAAATCGCCCATAATGATTGTTTCACATTGACTAATTGTTTCGGAGATTGATTCGAAAAGCAAACGGTCAATTTCAGCGGATCTTCCTGGTGGTCTGTAAATCAATCCAAGTATTTTTCTACTTGAGTTACTCTTTAGTTCGATAAAAACTGTGTCCACTCCATTGATGGGTTCTGTTTTAAGGGAGATCGGATGGAGCGAGCTGTGAATATATAGGATTACACCACCGCCAATTTTGTTCTCTCTTTCACAGCTAAAAATTGTATAACCGGATAACTGAAATTCTTCAATGTAATCTCTGTTCGACGTGTCTAACCATGATTCTGTGACTCCTATGATATGGTACTGATCCATTGCGGCGAGAGGTATGCGATGAGCGTGGCTGGGTGTGTCAGCCGCGGGCAGGCTGTCCCCAGGG
>JAXIVD010007553.1:0-2500 GCA_036785275.1 Cancer borealis
CTTCAATTTACAAGTACCGTTTATTTGACAGATTTTCCTTTTGAATTCAAACTGGAAAGAGAAACACAAAAGAGTCTTAAGGGGTTATTATTCCCTAACTTTCTGAATAAACTCTGCACTGTTACGTTGGAGGAGTACGTGTTATTTGACATTCCTGCTCATGAACCCAGAGAAGGGCAGGGCAGCGCGGCGGCTCAGTGGCTGCCTGTCCTGCTGCACCCAACGTCACAACAACAAGAACAGGGAGGCAGAGGCGGCGGCTGTCGGGCTGAATTTCTCATACTTGAGTGGATCCATTCGCCTCGACAGTGCCTCATGGATTTGTTTGGATCAACATTGATGTAAGGGAAGATTACCTTTCTTCTGTACTCCCAGTTCGCTTCGGGTACGACGGTGTTGGTGTGAATTCATTATCTCACCGACACATCGACGTCTTGCCTCTGACTTTCATGCTCAGTGTTTGTTTTGTATAGTTTATGCTACACGGTAAAGCCACTAGTAAGGCCGTGCAGGGCTGCCGCTCATCCACCCGACAGCTTTTGTGACAAGATGTAAATGTAAATACTCGGCAGCAGACTTAAGATCAAGTGGAAAGATGCGTCAAAACATCCCACGAGACCAAATTTGTTATACGGAAATGACACTTACTATTTTTCCAGCATAAAATGGACTACATCGAGGAAGACATGAAGTTAAATTATAATGCAAGACCTTAAAAGTTGAAAACATATGAAAATACATTGATAAACACGTGATTTATGATAACAATGAAAAATAGAAGCATTAAAATAGAGGAAGAAAAATAGTATAGCGTGGAATATAAGGACAAGAAACAAGGACAAGCAAGGGTTGGGGTCACGTTGGTTACAGGTTGTCATGGAGGGAAGGATAGCTGGGGGGGGGGGGGGTGGCGTGGAGACGTGTGTAGGAAGGAAGGGGGGAGGGAGAGAATTCCTGGTAACATCATCGGGAAAGTGAACAAGCATCAATTCTATTTTAACGAAGAATGAATAGAACAAAAGTGTACATGGCAAAAATTATACGATACCAATCTCTCTCTCACTCTCACTCTCTCTCTCTCTCTTCTCTCTCTCTCTCTCTCTCTCTCTCTCTCTCTCTCTCTCTCTCTCTCTCTCTCTCTCTCTCTCTCTCACCCTTGCCGGCAGACGAGTGCAATACATATTCACAAAGGTTCAATCAGTGGTGGCCGATGCTTAGCCACGACCTGCCGATCACCCCTTGTCATGCCTTACTAATCTGGGTTACAGCCTCTCACTTCCACATATCCCTCCCTCTTAACTCTCTGTCTGTATGTATGTATGTATGCATGTCTGTCTGTCTGTATGTATGTATGTCTGTGCATCGGTGTCTGCTTTTTGTTTGTTTGTTTGATTTTTATACATTATAAGGGTGCTGGATAAGGGACAACAAAAATAAGTGAAAAAAAATCCCGCTTGCTTGTTTTTATTTGTCTCAATCTCTCTGTATATGTTTTTTTTTATCATGTTTCAGTTATAGAAGTATATGTATTTAGATAACCAGTTATTACGGTAATATGACACGATGCCTTATTTTTCTACATTCGTTTATTGCGGAATAAATGGATGTTTTATTATTTTTATTCTTTTACACTCGAACTGAAACGGAAAAAATAAGTTATGCAATAAACTAAAAGGTTGAAAGTTAATGGCTATACAAACTCTTTCTCCTCTACCTCACACCATCATCACCACCACCATCACCACCACCCCCACCACCACCACCACCACCACCACCACCATCACCACCACCACCACCACCACAGTCTAGCGTGTTTGTGTCTCCGCAGTGACAAGCGTGAAGAAGCCTGTCGTCCGCCCAGCCAGGGGGTCCACACGCTTGACGTTTGCTAGTACCCTTTCTTATCCTTCAGGTTAAGTAATGCAGATTAAAAGGAGTTTCTGTTACTATGCGATTTTATTTCTGGAATTAAGTGGTTTTATTCGTGTATTTCTAAATTTTTTTTCAGTAGTTTTGCACGTGTTGATTTTTTTTTTTATATATATATGTCAAATTTATTTCATCTTTTTTTTCTAGCATGGAAGACCAGGATGTTTAAACTATAATAGTACGTGTCTGCCTTGATATAACATATTAATAACTTACTTTGACTAAATAAACTCAGACGTATTCACTAAAGGAACGAACATAAACAGAAGAGCCGCCGTTGTCACCTCTTTCCCTCCACTACTCTAGCCTTCAAAGATTACTGTCATTCATCATTATCCAAAATTCGTACCAAAATCGACTGAGAAAAACAAATCCTAAGAACACGTGACAAAATCGTACCACCCAAAGTTGGCAGGCAAGATTCCCGGTCTACATTAAGCTTCTCCATCTATTTCCAGCACTCACACACGATCAGGAATACCAGGAAGGCGATGTAGCTTCTCTAGATTATCGCGAAAAACCTCACTGTGAGTTTGAACTTGAAACACAAACACACTGGGAAATTGAAAAC
>JAXIVD010007553.1:7500-10000 GCA_036785275.1 Cancer borealis
TAATAAAGTTGAATCCTTACACTCCTAATCCCAGTAGATTCTCAACACTCAGTACTAATACACGTAGCTGAGTCTCTTATTACGATACACTGATAGCTGGTGAAGGTTTGCCTCGTGAGGATGAATATTTGGTCAGGAAAATGTGGCACAAATCGACTCATTGATCCTATGTCTTTAGGGTCAAATTGTATTATCTGTATCTGTCTCTCTCTCTCTCTTGGTCTCTCTCCCTCTCCCTCTCTCCGGCACTAGCACGCAATATCAAAAAAGTGCAACAACATATAGATCCACTGAGAATAACGATACAAAGACTTAGAATGACAGTAAAAACACCACGAAAGGCAAGGATAATGAGGGAAGGATTATGCGTGGATACAAATAAAAAGATGAGGAAAAGGGATGGAATAATACAATAAAAAGTATAGTTATTTCAAAAGGCAGATGAGGGATATGTGTAGACGAAAGAGGTTCAATTCACCACTTGTGTCTGTCATTCATTTTCCATCTATACTTCCTTACACAAAATAAAAGTTATATTGTTTTATGTGTGTTATGTGAGACTGTTAAATATTCACGTCCATTACTAGCATATAAGTTGCATAATATTTTTCACATTTACAGCCAACTTTTTATGCCATATATTTATACATTTTTATATTGTATAGTAATCATCTATTTTCTTCTACAAGCTTGTGATTATTATTATTATATATTCTTTTTTTACCGTTCTTATAATCACTTCACTGTTCCTTTCAATCCTATTACGATCTTATTTTTCCCCCTAAATCTACATTGATATCAATTTCACATCATCATTCCATATTTGCTAACTATACCGTCCCATACGAACCTTATTTTTCATAACACATACTTCATCTTTCTTATCAGAAGAACCAATTTCGTACGAGCTAAGAGTTACGCAAACAGATAGATCACGATAGATACGCACTACCGCTCACTCACTCACTCACTCACTCACTCACTCACTCACTCACTCACTCATTCCTCGCATTGATCTCCTATTTATCAATTCCTCGCCAAGATAGGACACACGCCACTGGTAAAGCAACACAAGGCAAGGTAACTACTCACGGCCGTACCTAACCTGAAAAGCCTCACGCAGGAAAAAAAGTTTAGTGTCAAGGGTTGAGAGAGAGAGAAAAAAAAGAGAGAGAGGGGGAGGGAGGCTAGTGATCTTATTGATATAAAAAAAAATGGATAGAGAGTGCAAAAAACAAAGTAAGAATCAAGGAAAGACAAACAGTAAGTAACCTAAGACGAAGGGTTAGAAAGAAGAAGAGGAACACAAGGAGAAAGAGGAGGAAGGAGGAGAAGGAGGAAAAAGAAGCAGAAGGTGAAGTGAAGAAAGAGTCATATCAAACGAGACAGTCCCAGACAGACATAGCCTCAGGTCAACAACAACATACATACAACAACAAATCATTATTCCACTATTTCTTTTCACTCTGTAGCTTCCTGACGCAACCTTTCTTCATCCCTTCTAGTATAGCGCTGGTAGGTATAAAAAAAAAAAAGTAAAAGAAAAGCTAGACAGAAGAATAAGAGGTTCCGGTAACGAAGGGATTATCTTGAGTGAAGAAAGATACCTTGCAGGAGGAGAGGTTACTGTTCTCAATCCAGTGATAAGGTAAGACAGATGAAGATAGAGACAGAAAAGTAGACTAGACAGGGGATACAGGGGGCAGGGGATACAGGGGATACAGGGGATACAGTAAACACACAGCAGGGGAAGAACGGTAGAAAACATTACAGGGGATACATAGCAAAGGCAATACATAAATACAAAGCAGGGCAGGGACATATGGCAGGGGACATATATAAGCATACGCACACGCAAACGCACACGCAAACGCACACAAACAATGGCAGGAGATACACGGCAGAAAACACACACACACGCACGCACACACACACACACACACACACACACACACACACACACACACACACACACACACACACACACACACAAGGTAATAAGTTTTTCCCTTTTCTGACCTTCCGTCCCTTTGCCTCGAATACTATTCATTAACTTTCCACCATAGAGAACAGAAGGTTTTAAACACCAACAATGTTCTCGCCTTCATAATAGAGAGGAGAGGGAGAGAGTGGGAGCAAATGTGGGCGGCTGAATGGGTGGGCGTGTGGGTGTGTAGATAGGTAGGTAAAAAGGCGGAAAAAAGTGGTGAAGAAAGAAGAAAATTAAAGTGGACAGCCAAGAATGACTCAATGGAAACAGAGTGACAGGCCTTGACATGTAGGGAGATGGTGTGTTAGTGAAGCAACACACGAACACATAAGAGAGAGAGAGAAAGACAGGGAAAGAGAGAGAGACGAAAGAGGGGGTTATATACATGTGTGTGTTTGTGGGAGTAAAGGAAACAGGGAGGGAAGGAGAAAGAAAGGAATTGACAACATGGAAAGAGTCACACACATTTTAGCTCGGTCACAAAAATATAATCCAATGAGGCGCAGTAAA
>JAXIVD010007553.1:12500-19753 GCA_036785275.1 Cancer borealis
AGGAGGTGGAGGTGGAGGAGGAGGAAGAGGAAGAAGAGAAGGAGAAGGGCGTTGTGTAGGTGGAGAGTGTATAGAGGGAGGAACGAGAGAAAGAAAGAAAGAGAGAGAAAAAATTGAGAGAGAGAGAAAGAGGTACCAAGGGAGAGCAAGTCTAGGGCGTCAACTCTTGTAAATTTACCCTAACAAAGACCCTTAGCTAAGTTTACCGATCTAGACGCGAATTGCTTTTAATTATGAAATATATTGAAGGCGTCTGAGGGAGGAAGCTACTGCTGGCAAGGGAATAGAGGGTAAGGTTAAGAGGAGGAGGAGGAGGAGGAGGAGGAAGAGAAGCAGGAAGGTGAAAAAAGGAGAGAGGAAGTGAAAGTGTTTGGGGAAGGAGGGAAAAAAATATGAAAAGAGGGAAAAAAGGTTAACAGGAAGGAGGGAGTGGATGGAGGGAGAAGGAGGAAGGGAAGGAGGGAAGGTATAATAGGAATAGAAATAACGTTAAAAGAATAAGGAAGAAAAACAATGAAGATAAAGAAAAAAGTAGCATGTGTTGCAAAAGAGAGAAAGAAAAAACAAAGAGAGAGAGAGATAGAAAGAGAAAGAAAGAAAAAGAGAGAGGGAAAGAGAGAGAGAGCCAGGGAAGGAAGGAACAATAAATGCGGGAACAAAATAATGCCAGAACGAGAAGGGAAACTGCAGAGAGCGACAGGGAAAGTAACTATTTTATCAGAAACAACAAGACACAAGGATAAGAGTCAGACCATCACAGTAAAAAAAAAAAAAAAGGAAAAAAAAAAAGTATATATATAAAAAAAATCTGGAACATACAAAGCCCCAGCGATGAAAGAAAAATACAAACCAAAATAAAAATAAAAATAAAACACGAGAAACAGTAGACGATAATGCATTGTGAATACAGAAATCGGGCGGCTGTTAGAGGCAAGAGGAAGAGGTGGAGGAGGAGGAGGAGGAGGAGGAGGAGAAGGAGGAGGAGGAGGAGTAAGGAGGAAGGAAAGGAAAGGAAAGGAGGAGGAGACACTAGCGAGGGTTACAAGGGGAGGTAGCGAGGTGTGACGGGAAGAGGGGAGAGCCGAGGGGAACGTAGACGGGGAGTTAATTGCTCAGGAAGGGGAGGGGAGGACCGTGGCTGCCAGCTAATGATGAATAAAATGATGGCTGTTAATTAAAGAAGTAAGTGACATTACCTTGATCAAAAACAATAACTAAAAGAATGTAAAAAGAGGAGCTTGTCAGTTTTTTCTCTTATTTTATCGTTCATTATCTCTCTCTTTCTTTCTCTTTTCATACTCTGTTTCACACGCACACACACACTCTTTTGTTTTCCTCTCATCTCTTTTATTCCCTCCTAACCAATACCATAAAAGTCCTCCATCCTAACGAACGCTCTATTGCATCTTATGAACGACACACACCAACTGTACATTCATTAAAACGTAAGAAAAGAAGAAAAAAAATCATACATAATGGTCGAGAAGGTCACACGCTTCGTTCACCTGCGACCCTCCACTCCTTCCTTGAACTCGTTTGATGCAGCTCATTTCACGTGACGTCGCTGGAGGGGAAGGGTGGAGGGAAGGGGAGGTGAGAGGGTGATGGATGAAGGAAGGAAGGAGGGGTGAAGGAGGGTGGAGGAAGGGGAATCACAGTGCGGGAAGAACAAGGAAGATAAAACAATGATAAGAACAGACTGAAAATTTCCTTCTGCTTTGAGAATTTATATAGTATCGTGTTAAATGCAGATTATTTTTGATGTATAACAGTTGATCGTAGAGTAAAATTACGAGTGTATGTTATGTTTGAAAAAAAAAATGTTGAGCTTAAAGATAGTAAGGAATGGATGCAAGACGTAAATAATGAACGGTTTTGGGGAACAGAATTGGAAAAGTTATATAATGTATAGTAATGTAATGCAAGGATAAGGAACAGATAAATGGAGGAAGTTGGAACGGTTATTAATCAAGTTATAATGTATCTCTCTACAACATACGTCTCAAGGATTATTTATTTGTCTATACATTTATATATCTCTACTGGTTGTCTGTTTTCATTTATGAGTTTGGTATTCTAATCTCTCTCTCTCTCTCTCTCTCTCTCTCTCTCTCTCTCTCTCTCTCTCTCTCTCTCTCTCTCTCTCTCTCTCTCTCTCTCTCTCTCTCTCTCTCTCTCTCTCTCTCTCTCTCTCTCGCGGGCTGATCTGCTATTTCTATGCATAACATGGCTTGCACAAATCCATTTATTCCTCTTAATGTTCACTGGAATTGCTTCAGCTTCAGTACTTTGCTTAGTGGTTGGTGTTCTCTTCTTGCCTCTCCATGTTAGGCCTATAATCCAGCCCTCCCATTCCTCATTGAGAATTCCTGAGGCAACGGACTCCCTTACATGTTTGGTAATGTGTTTCTGATCGATGAAGTCACTGTATGTTGCATATTTATTTATCCTGGGTCAATGTTTTCTTTTTTTTCCCACTGTGTTCTTTTTAAAATCATTAGTGAGTAGATTAATGTGTTTCTTAAAAGAGAGAGAAGAGAAAGAGAGAAGAGAGAAGAGAGAGAGAGAAGAGAGAGAGAGAAAGATATGAAATCAGAATGAATACCCAGTACATTGTAGCTTCAAGGAGACAGGAGGTTGGCAAGGCAAGGTAGTGAGAGTCGTGGAGAGAGTGAGTCAGGTTGAGGAGGAAGCCGAGTGAGAGTAGAATGAGGTGAAGAAATGAGGTGAAGGATGAGCAAGTTGAGGGAGAAACAAGGAGACGATGAGGAAAAATTCAGAAAAAAGGGTGAGTGAGGCAGGGTGGAAGGGTAGCAAGGATAAGGGTGAGGCAGGGTGAAGGCGAGACAGGGTTAGATGCAACAACTGAAGAATTACGCTCCCAATATGCCAACAAACGCGCCATTCTTGACTTCACGAGTAACTGCAACATTAAAAGAAGACAAAGAAAAAACTAAATTCATTACGCATCGCATTAACATATAATTACCTCATTAGGGCACAGCGAGGACCATGAATAGCTAATGTGATTCACCGCCTTCTACCTCCAACAAGCTGCTGCTGCTGCTGCTGCTGCTGCTGCTGCTGCTGCTGCTCTTACTTTTTCTACTCGTTTATTTCCATTACAAACACGAATATTAACTACAACAAAAGAAAAGGAATAAAGTAATGTTTCAATGCAAAACACAATTGCTTTTAATCCTTTTTTGACGCCCAAGAACCAACATGTTTCTTCGGCCGTGAAAACGAAAAACAATGGCAACAAAAGTAACAAAGCCGAGTCAGTGCATTTCCTAAAAGAATATCTGAAAAAATGGATACACTAGAATCAGGGAAAACCCTTTTTTTTTTTATCAAATAGAATAAAAAAGGCAATGCTCTGAAAATGACGACAGAAGAGGGAGTTGGTTAAAAAAAAAAAAAAAAAAAAAAAAAGAAGAACACGGTGGTGCGCCAACACTACCTGAACTTTTTTGCAGCAGCGACGGTGGCGGGAAGGTGTGGTTGAAAATGTGGCGGGAAAAACAAGGACCAGAACCAGGAAGAGCAGGGCAACCGGGGCTCGTTCTATGTTTTGTATTGTTTTCTTCTGCATTTTTCCTGACCACAATCGCCTTTTGCCAGAGATCTTTATTAGCTCCTCCCCTCTTCCTACTCCTCCCCCCCCCCTGCACCCTCTTGTCCAACTCAGATCAATAAAGGAAACTAATTGTTGTTCTCGTTATCATTATAAACAGTAGCAGCAGAGACAACAGCAGCAATAGCAAACATATATAAAAAAAAAGAGGCTTATTTCCTTAAACGTAGACTTAATAATTCTTAATCAAAATCTTATTATATCATACAGACAACCCAGTGAAAAAATAATATGTATAAAAATATCTAATTATAAAATCAAGATATAAAAAAGATATTAATTGTTACGGTCCTACGTCAGTTTGGAGACAGAAAATGTAAACTTTTTTTCGATTGATCTGGTATAAATAAATTAGTGAAAATTTTCCCTTATTGTAATGCTTGTCTAAACGAGAGTAAAATGTGCCAATAGTTTCCACATTTACTACACACGCACGCACACACACACACACACACACACACACACACACACACACACACACACACACACACACACACACACACACACACACACACACACACACACGACATTCATTTTCATTGGTAATAATTCTAATTATTGGCGGGAACCTTTTCAAAATTCTGCGTTATACTGGTCTACTGATTACCATTCAATGACTCCTTGATACGTGGTCTTGTGGTACTAACTACTGTTAAATATTTGTTAATGTCTAGTAATTAACAATGTTATTTTAATTTAGTAGACTAGACCGCCATCAAAGAGTTACAAATTATTCATGTTTTGAAATTTACCACAACGATATACTTGTTTAATCGGTTTCAACGTAATATTTCTTGAGACGTAATATATTATGTGGCTTTACTTTGAACACCAAGAACCTTTATAGCATCGAACACATAATTATGCAATGCTTCAAAAAGCATATTTGATTATTTATTCAAAGTTAACATTTCCAGCATAAATCAATTCAAATTCAACACACTTTAATAACAATATAAATCTGTGTACATATAATACAAAAGCATCATTTATTTTTTCTACTTAATCGACAGTTATCTATACAAGGAAATGTATTACTAACAGTAGTACTAAGAGCAGTCATCTTAATTCTGTGACACGAAGAAATACTTTGAGCAATCTGGATAACAACTACACTAGAGACTAAAGACTTAATGCAAATCTAAGACTGTAAAGATGACAAGGAGGCTGGCTGGAGGCTGGCTGGAGGCTGGCTGGAGGTTGGCTGGAGGCTGGCTGGAGGCTGGCTGGAGGCTACCTTACGTATCAGAAGAGGCACGAGAGAGACACTGACGAGGCGCGGAAAGGAGACATAAGGGAAGGAGAAGCTACAACTAACTCTCCCATAGAAGCATTGAGGGAGAATTAGAGGCAGGAAAGGCAAGGGAGCGTGGACGGGTGAGGGCAACAGGGAGGAAACTAAGGGAGAACCAAGGGGAAGGGAGGGGATGTATGGAGGAAGGGGGCAGTAAATTTGCGGGGGAGGTCGGGAGGGAGAGCGGGAAAAGCTAAATAGCCTAATCACCACACAAATAGGCAGCCGCTACGCTCCATTTATAGGGGGATGAAATAAAAGGAATGGGATTTAATGGCTCCCATACCTGTGACATAATGGGTGGGGAGGATGGTACTTTATGGGTGCCCGTGTGTGTTGCCTACCAGCCTGTGTACGTGCATGTATGTATGTATGTATACCTATAGGGGAGTGATGTGTACGTATGTGTATGGATATGTGTACGTCATAATGCTCATGATGGACTACATGTGGCTATGTGTCATTTCTATACGCACGCACACGCGCACACACACAAAAAAAAAAAAAGTCTCCACCAACAAGATAATTTATGATCCATCAGGAACAAAAAACAAAAATCCTTCAACATGCGCCACACTCTAAATGTCATTTTGTCTTTTATTTTGCATCATGAAATTATCATTCCATAAATTATTTACGGATATATATTTCTCTCTCTTTTTTTTTTTTTTACAGACAAACGTGACTGGGAAAGAGCAGTAAAATAAATATAAGAGGAAAATGCTACACAACGCTAAAAACAAAACAAATGGATAAATAAAATATGAATAAATATAAAAAAGTGTTATTTCAAAGAGCATCAAGTGAAGGTAGTGATTAAATTCTAATCATTTTCTCTTCTCTTGTAAAACTTTGTGTGTTATATGAAAATGGAAAACAGGCAAGACAAAGTGTTCCAGAGTTTACCAGTGAAAAGAAAGGAAAGAAAGAAAGAAAAGAAGACACTCGTTAAATACTGAATTAGTATAATGAAAAGAAAAAAAGGATAAGAATGAAACCGTGAGGATGAGGTAGAAGAAAAAGGTAGAAAAAAAAAAAGAATAGCGGTTGGTGGTAGATAGACATTATTGAAACAATTCACTCTTCAAGACAATTCCATGCTTACAATCAATTTGTATGATCATCATCAAAGCCTCATGTGAAAAGTGAATAAGTGATTAAATTAGATAAGATAAAGGATACCATGCTAGGGATCACTGATATTATATTTTTCGTAAGAAGTGATATCCAAGGCTACGGACACACACACTCTCTCTCTCTCTCTCTCTCACTCTCTCTCTCTCCTCTCTCTCTCTCTCTCTCTCTCTTCTCTCTTCTCTCTCTCCTCTCTCTCTCTCTCTCTCTCTCCTCTCTCTCCTCTCTCTCCTCTCTCTCTCTCTCTCTCTCTCTCTCTCTCTCTCTCTCTCCTCCTCCTTTCCTGCGCTGATTATGTGAAGCCAATTTGCGGACATTAAGTATATACTTCAGGCATCGATGAAGCCTGTCATACTTTTCTGCAAGGAACAGCTTGCTTCATTACACGGCCCGCCCTACCCCTCTCCGCCCCGCACTGCCCCGCCCCATCCCACCCAAACCACTCTCCTTCTGCCATCCCTCCCAGGTCCAGAACGAGGAAGTAAAGGGACCATAAACGAGCTGAAATTCCAGAGGAGAAAGAGTGAAGAATATATACCTATCTACCTACCAACCAATCTATCTATCTATTCATAACAAGCGACCTACTCTGTGAGGTGTTTGCTTACTCAGATCTTACGACCCTACAGCCTCTTGTCCTGTGTCAGAGTGGGGAAGCACAGTCACTCAGGTGAGGCTTTCAGGTAGAAATAAATTGTGAGTGAACTTGGCCCCGTTCAGTAAGGATAGAATGTTGATGTTATGCATTTTCTCCTTCAGGCCAACAGGGAGTTTCTAAGGCACGACTCAAGCAAAGGCTTTCTTCAGTATTTCATCAGAAACTTTTGGTTCTAGTTTCATTCAGTTGTAGTAATGTCTTGCCTGGGGTTGTGTGGTTCGGTTAGCACAGGGTAAGGCGGAATTCATATGTAAAACTATAATAAAACATGAAGTATTATCCTATTCGAAATTTCAACTTGTTTTGTTCATCTGATTTTCATAGGAAAACCACCGAACAAGTATGAAATGTGTGGCAGAATGAGAATGAAGGATGCGAGGAGATGAAACCTGACCTTCACTTATTGAAAATAAATAACTCGTTTGCCTTTGGTATTCAAAAGGTAATCTGATGAAAGCATTGATCAAAGGCAACACATGTGGTAGTGGGTGAGGCATAATTATCATCGTATTGAGATGATTTACTGCCAT
>JAXIVD010007554.1:12500-19749 GCA_036785275.1 Cancer borealis
ATTGACCTATCTACATCTGTGTATGTGTGTGTGAATGTTTGTGTTTACGAGGGAGAGACATAAAGATAGATAGATAGATAGATAGATAGATAAAGAGAAATATCAACAGAGACAGAGAAATATGAAAACAAAGAAACAGTACAAGGGAGGAAGAAGAAGAAGCAAAAGGCTAACGTACAGGAGACAGAACAAGGCCAAAGAAGAAGAAAAAATAAGGAGACAGACGGACATGTATCGAAGCCGTATTGGGGATGTGGACACCGGAGCACCGAGGGACTTCATTATTAATCGCGGTCTTGAGGTCAGGTACACAGCCAACTGACCCTCGACCCGCCTCGCCAAACACTTGACCGCGGACTCCCATTTATTGATACGCCGCCCAAGCACGCCTCCTCGCCCTTCCCCCAGAGGCTTCGAGGGCGTTCTGAAACTTCACAAGTTCGTCACCTTTCCCTTTACACGTCATGTGGAGTTCACCATCCGAGGATATCACTAATGTATGTTAGGTCTCAGGTTTTGAAGCAGCCACGCAAATTCGAAAGCTGCACGATGATTATATGTATGTTTGTTGGCCTCAGGAGTGAGTTGGCATAGGAAGAAAGGACAGGTCACGAAGGCTCCTCAACGCCCGTTCATGAGTCAGGCGCAATGGCGTGATACTAGTTTATAGACCCATTCACATCAGCCTTTAAGTACAAGGTATGTTTAATATTCAAGTTTCTCGACTTTGTAATCACACTTCGACTTATGAGTTTAAATCATAGATGACGCTGGAATTCGTATCCCAACCAAAAATGTGACTCACGCATCGAGGGAGACGTGAACTCGAGGACTACAGGGTGACGCTCCAACTGATTCCTTCCTGAAAGACGCTACACACCCCTCAATTTACACTGAATATTTCTGGAAAATTGTTATATTGCTCAAGAAAATAAACGCAATTTCCAACAAGAATTCACTTCAAATAATTAATGGATTTTGGCAGAAGAATTTTTATCTATTCCATGATCAACTCCAGTTAATTTGATAACATATATGTATAAAATAACTGCGAACTCAATATGTGCATTTCACATACACTCATTTTATGAGGTGGCGTGTAAGACTGGCGTGCACAAGACTTGAATGGTTGGCTGCCCGATTTCTGGCCAAACACCACCCTCGGCATACTCCTGATTTCTTTCCCTCAAAACAGTCACTAATTTATATTCGCTGCACGTAGGACCACGGCGCTCTGTGGTATTCTATTACTAATATGTAAACTTTGATATAAACCTTATATACATAAAATGATCTTCCTAATTCTGGAATGCTACGTCTATAATAAGTTTCTTTGTCTTTAATATTTCCTTTTATTTTATCTATTTATTTATTTTGCACTGCTTTCCTCCAGGGGATTGAAACCCTTCCAGGCATGTGTTAGGCCTTGATCACCAGGATTGGATTTCATTAATGCAATTCCACTGTGCTATTTCTAGTATGTTATCTGAATATTAACTCTACAAACCTTGAATTACTTAAACACCGTTAACATTATCCAGCCCTGTAACCTATGCAAAAGAGGTCAAGCCAGAAATGCAAAACGAAACCTCTAATCAGACATACCAATCTGCAATTCCTGACGATATTTTTTAAAGCGTTCTCCTGACCGCATCTAATCTCTACTCCAGTCCAAACTCTGTGATTCCTACTCTTCTTTTCCCTTTATCAATCCCACGAAAAAGAAAGTCTCCATCCATTTGTATATTGGCTGACTCTATTCACCTTGCCATTCGCCTATTTTATCAATGGTAAAGTTGATTCCTCTCTGGCACGGTCACACACAAATCAATCCTAACGTGACCTCATTGAACAATATCGTTTTAGGTGGTTGATGAATTGAAAATTGTTAAGCAGAATGAGATATAGACAGAAATTCAATCGTGCAATAGATTACCCACTATGTTTGTCATGATGTCGAAGAGCTTTTCATTATCCACTACTTTGCTAGTCAGTGCCCCTTTACCTCTTTGTTCACCCTAAGCCTCCCCCTCCACCCTCCACCACTCTACCATTCCAGTCCACTTGTGTCATTCACCGTTTTTCCACCACCAACACGACCCAATAGTATTCATTATCCCATTATGATCATGGATTCATCAGCCGTATAGTGTTTCATATATGTAAACAGAACTAATAATGATAACAATGATAATAGTAATAATGATAATGATAGCAATAATAACAATAATAATAATAATAATAATAATAATAATAATAATAATAATAATAATAATGTTAATAATAATGATAGTAATGATAATTGTAATAATAATAATAATAATAATAATAATAATAATAATAATAATAATAATAATAACAATAATAATAATAATAATAATAATAATGATAATGATAATGATAATAATAATAATAATAATGAAAACAATAACAATGAAAATAATGATATGGACTCCCACACCAAATCATATCACTAAATGGAAATACTAACATGATTCGTCGCCTCATAACGCAGTCTAGCATCTGGTTTTCGATTTTGCCTCCGCCACACTGTACTGTTCTTTGATCCTGCTACTGCCCCTCCTGCTTCCCCTCACTTCAACAGACCCCGAGGCAGCGTCCGGCGGCACCTAGAGTACATAAGTATGAGTTGGTTTATTTAGTGAGGCTTTTTGGACCTCCAGGTGTAAAGGCGAGACCATCAAGGGTTATCGAAGACATCATCTCACCCGTACATACCTGCCAGGAAGGAATGTTAGTATTTCTACCCAAACAAACGCTCTTCTTTGAAATATCATTGTTGACACATTTTTTTATTTGGAAAAGGAGGGAAATTCCATTATGTTGTTGAATTTTTTTTTACTTCAACATGGAAGGTAGTTGTATTTGTTGTTCTCAAAGCATATAAGTTTTTATTTTGTTGATTATTTGATTTAATACATATGTGGTAAGACACCTCATATGCAACATAAGCGTGTGGATGGAATTAGTAATTATCTCCGTTTATGAATCAAAACAACAACACATGCATGTACGCTTGCAACCTACATTTATTTATGTTTGTTAATAGGTCAGTAGTTTGTTCTTTAACTTACATCGATTTATAATATTTTTTCCTTGTCATAGTGAGTAAAAAAGCCAATGCCAGAGCATCGGTATTTTGCACAAAGACAAACAAGCCGTTGTCATGGAAACGAGGACGCTGGCCTTTCTGGTCTAAAGCACATTTGTCCCCGAGCGCTTTCTTCTCCTACCATCCCTAACTCCAAGAAGCGATGCTACTTGCATACAAACATGGCAATTGACCTCCCTGTGGTGACGTGAGGTTCGCTTCTGTGTTTCCCTTGAGGCGTAGGAGGTAACAAAACACCTTACTGGGCCAAAGGGCATAAAAACTGGAGAAACACAAATACATTTCAGGTTGCCGCCCAAGCTCACCATGTGTAGCGGGACGTCTGGGCCAAACATGAAAGGTAAGAAGGGAAATAAGGGAGCAGCGTGAAAGGCTAAGAGTTTCTGGAATGGGATGGCAGGCAGAAAGAAGTGGAGGAAACAGACAACATTCCAGCAGCAAACGTAAATAGAAAAAAAAGAAAATTCTCTCTCTCTCTCTCTCTCTCTCTCTCTCTCTCTCTCTCTCTCTCTCTCTCTCTCTCTCTCTCTCTCTCTCTCTCTCTCTCTCTCTCTCTCTCTCTCTCTCTCTCTCTCTCTCTCTCTCTCCTTTCTCTCTGCTATCCTACTTTCAACAGTGACATTTCGGTTAAGCAAACAATAAATAGATAATTCGTTCAAATATTTATGAATGGTTAAAATATTCACCAAGACAAAATCGAAGAGGCATTAATATTTTTTCAGTTTGAGGGTCGCTATCAATTACGCACTAAAGAGGCTTTCTATAGTGTTTCATAGACCACTGATCTCCCAAATGTATTTTTTTCCACTCTCAAAATAGATATGAACTTTTAAATCCACAAAATGTTGTTTCAAAAATCTTATACACAAATCTTCTTGAATTATACTGTGCTTAAGTTGTTATGAATTACTTATTACAATGGATACTCGTGACATTTATTTTCCCTGATTCTTAAAGATGAGCCAAACTTTTAACTCATTGATGCATCATTCAGGTAATTTACACCCAAGATATCTTTATTTTCTTTGGTTCTTTCCTCACTTAATGTAATCCAGAGCAAGACGATTGTGGGTCAGTGGAACAACCTTATAGTGAAAACAATATTACATTGTGCTCACCTCCAAATGCATTCATCTGTTATGTACACAAATATTCTTTATGTTGCGACATGATCTTTCCACAAAACACTATATCTTTGTTATTTCCTCAAAAACAACTAAACACGAGAAATACTAGAATTAAACTTTATAGAGTTTATATCATGGAATCTGAGGGAAAGAGGAAGGAATCCATGGATGTGAGCAACCAACGTTGAGAACATTAATTAACAATTAAGTAAAAGGAGGGAGAGAGAATTTTTTATTTATTTTCTAAACATTTAAATAGTTACATAAATGGAGTCGTCTAGGACAACTCTCATCCTATTTATCACACTCCTTTTCCATTCAGTGGTGAGTTCAATTATATATAAAAATTAGAGGCCAGATCTATATTGCAAGGTCACTTATCGTGCATAAAACAATATTCTTACCTCTGCTACACCTAAACCTAAAGATGAAGACGAATCCTGAAAGTAAACACTTAGTGGATTTTAATAAGAAATAACGAACGCTATGAAGCCTCAACCAAAAGGGATTTTTCGAGTCTTGTTACTTCCTTCCCTTTAAAAAATTTCCCCCGAGAATCCAAGACCACCTGATTTTTCCTTTGCAGTAATGGGAACCTGATTTTTGGCTGCGACTTTGAACTGCCTCTTAATTTTATTCTGGCATTTATACGTAAGACTGTTACAGCTATTTAGTCTGTCGGTTTTGTCCTCGTCTGACTGTTTATCTTCCTCTCTGTCTCTCTATTTAAGATACATATGTGTATGTATGTGTGCGAGTGTGTGTGTGTGTGTGTGTGTGTGTGTGTGTGTGTGTGTGTGTGTGTGTGTGTGTGTGTGTGTGTGTGTGTGTGTGTGTGTGTGTGTGTGTGTGTTTACGTAAGCATACTCAATACGTATTTAAATTTATCTCTATTACACACTGAAGCAGACAAAAAACTATACAAAAAATTGCTGTGAATCAACATATTTCCTTTTATTTCCTTGATTTATTTTCCTTTGATCTTGGTGTAAGCTGTTTTAAATAACCGATTATATATGGCGATGAAAAAAAAAATATATATATCATATCTTATTTCATTTCACGGCAGAAAATTCCTTTCCCCCCATCATACCATAAAAAATACGATAATATAAAACAACTGAAATAGGAAGCAGGGCAGGCAAGATATATAAGGTTCTCGTTCAATTTTGCTAGCATGTTTGTGTGAATAATAATGGTCAACGTGTTATTAATTGAAAGTGCAGCCAATTACCAGTTTTAACTAAAGCATCTGTTGTTTATCTCTACAAAAATTACTTAATTATAAAGCTTTTGCATCGGCTCTTAGTATATAATGACACAACACTGACAATGATTGTACTGCGCTATACTTTTCATGACAATATTGGAAATAGTTTGTAAAAAAAATATTCTTGAAATATAATCGTATGTAAAATCAAACACCAATGACTGAGTTTTAATGATAGCGATGCAGCATCACCAACATCATCATGTTTTCAGCCTAACACCTCAGCCTTTTGAAAACATGAATGCAAAGCCTACCATATTTGCACCTCTACTGATGGTATACAATATAAGTATGTACGTAATTTTTTTGTTTACAAAGACTTAAGTAAAAATATATACGATATGTATAATGTGTGCATGTGTTAAATAATAATAACAATAACAATAATAATAGTAAATAATAATAATCTCATCCATGCTCGCGTAATATTTAATGAAATGTTTTAAGTTTCCTTTTTAAATGTGAAGACATAATGTTTGTCATTAACTGCACCATTATTTGTTCTGTATCATACGTCACACACTATAACTTTGTCATTATTAACATTATCATTATTATTATTAGTAATGGTAGTAGTAGTAGTATCATTATTATTGCTATTAATATTATGGCTATCATTATTATTATCATTATTATTTTTATCGCCATTTATGATTATGATTATCATTATTATTATCATTGTTTTATTATTTTTATTAGTGTTATCATTAGTATTCCACAAAGTATATATTGCATTATCCTTCAAAATACTGCAGATAGGAAATGACAGGATGAATGTTAAATACACGACACCCAGGTGTAATTCCTGTCATAGATGATGGCAGAATGTGTAAAAATGTATAATCCTCATTAGCTCGCTCGTCGCAAAAACAGAACTCTCTCATCCCCAGTTTGAACCAAATACATGAAACACTGCATAATTCATTTTATGTTGAAAATGTGTGTTTGGCGGCGACTGTTCAAATAGCAGGCATTTGCACTAACCTACAGTCTGTGTGGAGTAGTATCATAGAGGTGCTACGAGGCAATACTATCGGGTTACGTACATTTTGAGGAACGTATCAACGACAATGTGTTTTTTGGAGTTTGTTGGGTTCAGTCCAAGGAATCATTACTTTGTCCACATGTAGACACAACATCTACTAAATGAATCACACCTATTAGGCTTACAAAGTATTCTGATGTGTGAAAGAGCTCTCTCTCTCTCTCTCCCTCTCCTCTCTCTCTCTCTCTCCTCTCTCATCTCTCTCTCGTCTCTGTCTCTTCTCTGTCTCTGTCTCTGTCTCTCTCTCTTTCTTTCTCTCTCTCATCTCTCTCTCTCTCTATCTCTCTCTCTCTCTCTCTCTCTCTCTCCATCTCTCTCTCTCTCTCTCTCTCCTCTCTCTCTCTCTTCTCTCTCTTCTCTCTCTCGTCGAAACATGACTCTGTACGTCGGAGAAATAGCTTACAAATAAATGCAAATTAATACACACACACACACAACACACACACACACATACACACATACACAAGCACACACACACACACACACACACACACACACACACACACACACACACACACACACACACACACACACACACACACACATCACCTATGGCGTGATTTTGCATCTAAAGTAATATTGCTTAATTTGTTTTCCTCCCATTTAAAATCTTTCTACACCGAGGGGATTATTTGCCATTCGAACGTCACCAAAAAAATACAAATTCGAAGATC
>JAXIVD010007555.1:7500-15000 GCA_036785275.1 Cancer borealis
AAAAATATTAACAAGAGAGAGAGTGTGTGTGTCTGTGTCTGTGTGTGTGTGTGTGTGTGTGTGTGTGTGTGTATGTGTGTGTGTGTCTATATATATATGTGTACGTAATACTATGTACACATTAAAGCGTGTAGACATAAACATTGTGTGCGTACGTGTGTATAGTACATTGCTTAATGTGTACATGAGGTCGTGTATACATATGTACGTGTATGTTACATTTGGTGTACACATACATAGGCTTATGTGTACGGAATGGCCTGTGTACACTTTACCTCCTGTATGTATGAATGTATATGTGTGTACATGTAGGTGTTCTACATGTGTGTACGTACATGTGTGTACATAAAACTCTACATAATCAACACCGACACTAAATATTTTCATCATAAAAATATTAACTATTATTATTATTATCATTATTATTATTTTTTATTAAACATCATCATCATCATCATCATCAGCAGCAGCAGCAGCAGCAGCATCAATACGCACACACACACAAAAAAAAATACATACATACGTACACACCAAAAATAATTCCTCACAAATAAAACTTAATTAAATTCACATTAAAAAAATCCACTGAGAGTAAACCGACCAATCACAAGAGAGAGTCGGATAAAAGCTCGTCGTTCATTGGCTAACACATCCTAGGAGCTCTGTCATTGGCTGAGAGAGAAGAGAGAGAGAGAGAGAGAGAGAGAGAGAGAGAGAGAGAGAGAGAGAGAGAGAGAGAGAGAAATAAATAAAGAGAGAGAGAGAGAAAGAGAGAAATAGATAAAGAGAGAGAGAGAGAGAGAGAGAAAGAGACAAATAAATAAAGAGAGAGAGAGAAAGAGAGAGAATTAAATAAAAAAAAATAGAGAAAAAACAGACAGAGAAAAATAAATATAGCTAGAGAGAGAGAAATAGAAAGAGAGAGAGAGAAAAATAGAGATAAAGATAGAGATAGGTCGCCAATGAGTGTGTGTGTGTTATTTCTAAAGTAATCTACATAGTTACAAACACGGTTCTTAGTGGTCCAAATGCCACACATAAAGGTACAAAACACACCTTTAAACACACTCCCAACACACTCAGGACCATTATCTTGTCCCATAAACACATCATTAATATATTTGTAGGTTAATTAGGCCTAGACAAGCGTGGGAACAATTACATAGACCTATGCTGTTGCTAGTTATTATCTAATGTAATCTAATTTGAGCCTAACTTACTTAACCTTACCTATCCTAACCTAACCTTCCTAACTTTATCTAACCTAACCTATCCTAACCTATTACTACTTATAATTTTATCTAAGCTAACCTTCCTAACCTTATCTAAGCTAACCTTCCTAACCTTATCTAAGCTAACCTTCCTAACCTTATCTAAGCTAACCTTCCTAACCTTATCTAAGCTAACCTTCCTAACCTTATCTAAGCTAACCTATTACTACTTCTAAGCTTATCTAAGCTAACCTTCCTAACCTTATCTAAGCTAACCTTCCTAATCTTATCTAAGCTAACCTTCCTAACCTTATCTAAGCTAACCTTCCTAACTTTATCTAAGCTAACCTTCCTAACCTTATCTAAGCTAACCTTCCTAACCTAACCTAACCTAAGCTAACCTAACCTAACCTAACCTAACCTAAACAGGCGTGGGAAAGTATATATATAAATAGCACAGGAATTGACAGTAAATTTACGATTTTAATTAATGATGAAAATTATATAATGAGAGAGAGAGAGAGAGAGAGAGAGAGAGAGAGAGAGAGAGAGAGAGAGAGAGAGAGAGAGAGAGAGAGAGAGAGAGAATCTAATCTATAATGGAATATTTTTTCTTATTTCTATCGCTGTGAGAGGGAGGGAAGGAAGGAAGGAAGGAAGGAAGGAAGGAAGGAAGGAAGGAAGGAAGGAAGGAAGGAAGGAAGGAAGGAAGGAAGGAAGGTAAGGGCAGGAAATGAGTCTATACGTACACACACACACACACACATGCACACACACATACATACATACATACATACATACACGTGTACGTATATCTCATGTGTGTACATTGTAGCGCTTACATATTAATACTTTTGGCTTTAAATACGTACATATATACATACATGGAGGAGGAGGAGGAGGAGGAGGAGGAGGAGGAGGAGGAGGAGGAGGAGGAGGAGGAGGAGGAGGAGGAGGAGGAGGAGGAAGGTTATAAGCGTTTGTGTTGCAATAATAATAATAATAATAATAATAATAATAATAATAATAATAATAATAATGATAATATTTAATAGCATCATTATCATTATTATCATTCTTAATTATCATTTATTTGTCTGTCACTGGTTTCAGTTTTTTTCTTTATTTTTTTTTCTTATATATAAAGTTTTCATTTTCATTGTAACTTTTTTTTTTTCATTGTAATTCGTTTATTTTCATTATTTTTCACTATTTTTCTGATTTTCTTGATTATTTTTTTTTCATTATTATCATTTTTTTTTTTTCTTGATATATTTTTTCTTTCTTTCTTTCTTTCTTTTATTTCATTATTAATTATCTTTCACTTTCTTTCACTATCATTATTATCATCATTATTATCATCATTATAAACATCATTATCATCATTATTATCATTATTATTATTATTATCACTAACACTTTTTTGTCATTTTTATAGTTTTTTCACACACACACACACACACACACACACACACACACACACACACACACACACACACACACACACACACACACACACACACACACATTTATATATATTATTTCTCTACAAAGACAAAAAAAACAATATATATATAATTTTTGTCATGAATTAGCCCTTCGTCCAAGTCCTTCCCGGTGTGTCTCTGCGGGAGGCTCCAATATTACCTTATACCCACTTAACAAAAATAAATAAATAAATAAAAATAAATCAAATAAATAATTGTTAGTGTGGTAATATATATTTAATGGTATTTTTAACTTCATTAAGTAGGTAATGATGGTGATTAGGATACAAAGGACTAATTTAACAGATAGATAGATAGATAAATAATAATAATAATAATAATAATAATAATAATAATGATATAAACTTATTATTATTATCATTATTATTATTATTATTATTATTATTATAATTTTTTTTTAAACAAAACCATAATTATATAATATACATTTTCTATTACAAAACACACACACACACACACACACACACACACACACACACACACACACACACACACACATACATGGATGTACGTATTTCTGCACATTTTCAAAAGGTGCACATAAATAACGTGTACGTATATTTTGACTTCTGCAAGCTGGACGCACATGAAATTTTGATTAACACATACACACACACACACACACACACACACACACACACACACACACACACACACACACACACACACACACACACACACATGGACCTCGACTCTACAAAAACGCACATGAGTCTGTGTACACATAGTTTCACCCTTAAAAAAGGTGTACATATGAGCGTATTTTCCCTTTTGATAAACGCACACAAATATATTCCATACTTTTCCTCACATGTACGTGTATGTAAGTATTTCCCTGTCCCTCTACACCGAGACGTACGTACATATGTGCGTATTCACCTCTGGAATGTGTACACACAAACAAAACTTTCTTTTCAAAACAAACAAATAAATAAAATTAAAAAAAACAATTCCATTCTTTATTTTGATTAATATTTATTTATTTATTTATTTATTTATTTATTTATTTTAAAAAGATGTTAATTTGACCATAAGTCTTATTATTATTATTATTCCTCCTCCTCTTCCTCCTCCTCCTCCTCTTCCTCCTCCTCCTCCTCTTCTTCTTCTTCTCTTTCTCTCCACAACACAAACAAACAAACAAACAAACAAACATTATTTTTGGTCCGGTCCGTATATTGAAAAAACCCAAAAAATAATAACTTCAATTTAACGGACAAACTTCCTTCTTAGTTAGTACGGATTTAACGGACTAACAACTCTCTCTCTCTTTTTCTCTTTCTTTCTCTTTTTTTTCTCTTCTCTCTCTCTTTCTCTTTTTTTTTTTTTTTCTCTCTCTCTCTCTCTCTCAAAAATACGCACATGTACACCTTTAAAACCATCCAAAAAGGTGTACACATGAACGTATTTCGTCTCTGAGCTTGTATTCCTCCTAACTTGGCGAGTGTCTAGAGGTGTACACATGCGAGTGTCTAGAGGTGTACACATGACTGTATTTCCCCCTCTTGTTATACGTACATAATACCTTGATTTCACGGACATACACACGTCTTTAAACCATCCACAAAGGTGTACACATGACCGTATTTCCCCCTTCCTATCTTAATTCCACGTACATACACACGTCTTTAAACCATCCACAAAGGTGTACACATGACCGTATTTTCCATTGAGGCCAAAATACCTTGATTCCATACACATACACATTCAGAAAGGTGTACACATGACTGTATTTCCCTCTCATTATACCTATGAGTGTAAGAGTGAAAATACCTTGATTACGTACACACACACAACTTTTCATCATCCACAAAGGTGTACACATGACTGTTTTCCCCCTCATTATACCTAGGCTTGTGAGGCCACACACATACACATCCAAAAAGGTGTACACATGACTGTATTTTCCGTTAAGTCCAAAACACCTTGATTTCACGTACACACACATCTTTCTAACCATCCACAAAAGGTGTACACATGACTGTATTTCCTAGGGCTGTAGAGGACAGAATACCTTGATTACACACACACATACACATCCAAAAAGGTGTACACATGACCGTATTTTCCATTAAGGCCAAAAACACCTTGATTACACACATACACACACACTTTCCAAACCACACACATGACTGTATCTCCACAAAGGTATACACACGACTGCATTTCCTAGGACAGTAGAGATCAAAACACCTTACATACAAACTTTCCAAACCACACATATGACTGTATCTCCTAACCCTCCACACTTACACATGACTGTACCCCCCCCCTTACACCTATGGGTGGGGGGGGCCCTCCTCCTCCTCCCTAAGTAGGTAAGTGCTCCAATAAACAACATTAAACAAAGCAAACACGAGAGGAAACGTAATACGGGAAATGACATCAATTCTCTTACTCCTTGAGGGAAATTTTGACAACCAAGACGCACAGCAGCGGCGAGGAGGCTGTGTGCGCATGTGTATCTCGCACTGCCTCGCCTGTGTGCGTTCCAGGGCGTGGGCGTGGGCGTGGTGAGGTGTGGTGAAGGTGGTGGTGGTGGTGGCGGTGGTGTAGCCAGCATGGTGTGGGTGAGACATCAAGGGTTTCTGTTGGTTATATTGTTCACTGGTTCTCCACGCACATATACATACATGGGTTTGTTAATACGTACATGCATGGTTTGGTTATGTACATGCTCTTGTGTGTGTGGGTGGGTGTGTGGTGTGTGTGTGTGTGTGTGTGTGTGTGTGCAATTTATCATGCTTATATGAATTAACTCTAGCAAGACACACACACACACACACACATACACACACACACACATACACACACACATATATATATATATATATATACATTTTACAGCATTAAACAGCATTGCAAACAGAAAGAAAGACTCATAACAGAATAGAACAGCATTTAAACAGCAAAAAACAGCATAAACAGCATTGCAAACAGAAAATAAAGTTGATAACAGCATAAAACAGCATTACACACGTGCATTACAGCATTACACAGCATTAAACAGCATTAAATAAAATAAAATAAATAATAATGATGATAATAATAATAATAATAATAATAATGATAATAATGATGATGATAATAATAATAATAATGATGAAACGTGCATTTTTCAACCTTTCAAAAGCAGTAAGCAAGCAATTAATATCCTTATACTAATCTATAATAATGATAATAATAATAATAATAATAATAATAATAATAATAATGATAATAATAATAATACACTGAGAAATAAATAAACAAATATCAAAAAGCCAAATCTATTATAAAAAAAAAAATCTGTACTAATAGATTATCATTATTATTATTATTATTATTATTTTTATTATTTTTTTCTAAATATTTCTTGGTCATTGTATTAATATATCTTTCTAAAAACACAAAACTACCCTAATAATCTACAAATTTCTTAACACTAAATGGATATCAATTCTTTTTCATAATAATAATAATAATAATAATAATAATAATAATAATAATAATAATAATAATAATAATAATCATAAAATAACTATAATTGAAACTTACATTAATATTTTAGTTCAAATCAAATTACTTTACTTTACTGATTAAAAAAGTTGTATAGAATTATCAATATTAACTTAAAAATGTATATATCAATCCTTCAATCCTTCTATCCTTCTATCCTTTCCATTATTTTCTCTCCTTCTATCCTTCTATCCTTCTATCTAAGTCTTCCTATCCTTCCTTCCCTTTCTATCCTTCCATTCCTTTCCAAAACACACCCAAACACACCCAAAACAGCCCAAAACAGCCCAAAACAGCCCAAAATAATCATCTTTCTCCCCTAAACACACCTTACTCTCCCTCTCTCTCCCCTAAAAACACCCTTAAACTCTCCTTATCTCCCCGTACCCAGCCCCTAAACACACCTTTCTCTCCCTCTCTCTCCCCTAAAAACACCCTTAAACACTCCTTATCTCCCCATACCCAGCCCCTAAACACACCTTTCTCTCCCTCTCTCTCCCCTAAAAACACCCTCTCCCCTCCAGCCTCAAACAAACACATACACACCCACCATAGCAAACGTAATCTCCCCAAAACACACCAAAAACATTCCTAATTCCCCCCTAAACACCCCTAAACACCCCTAAACAATTACCTCTCACCCAAAACACCTATTCTACCCTCTCCGAACACCCCAAACACACCCAAAAATGTATCTATCTCCCCAAAACACCCTCTACCCTCCAAACAAACACATACACACTCACCATAGCAAAGGTAGCCGGTCCATCAATATCTCCGTGTTCACTCTCCATGGCTGCTTGGTGTTCAAATTCCCATTGCCGCCTCTGTTTTTTCTGCTGTTCTCTGTGTATGTCTGATCGGGAGGCGTAGTTGACTAAAGCAAACTCCAGTAACGCACCGAACACGAAGGTTAAACACACCCCCGTCCACACGTCTATAGCCTGGAATAATGATGATAATAATGATGATAATGATGATGTTAATAATAGTAATAATAATGTATAAACACACCCCTGTCCACACGTTAATAACTACAACTACAACACACCTTCGTATATGACACAGGGGGTAGAGATTGGTTAATCCCCGAGGTCTGAGTAGCCATAGTCAACAAGGTCGTAACCCCAAGACTAACACGAGCTGGTACTGCATTTTGATCAAGCCAGAAGGACACCCAGGAGACTATGACCAGCATACAGCAGGGAATGTAGATTGTAAGCAGGTAGTAGGAGAACTCTCTCTTAAACAGCAGGTCGACTTTTAAGCAGGAATATGCCCCT
>JAXIVD010007555.1:17500-19746 GCA_036785275.1 Cancer borealis
CAAACAAACAAGCATAAATAACCGCCTTGAAAGAGAGAGAGAGAGAGAGAGAGAAGAGAGAGAGAGAGAGAGAGAGAGAGAGAGAGAGAGAGAGAGAGAAAAACAAAACAAAGCACAATAAAAATAGCTACACTGAAACAAGCCAAAATAGCAGCAGTAGTAGCAGCAGCAGTAGTAGTAGCAGTAGCAGTAGTAGCAGTAGCAGTAATAGTAATAGCAGTAGTAATTACAAAAACATACCACTACTACTACTACCACTACCACCACTACTACTACTACTACTACTACTACTACTGCTGCCACTGCCACGCCACGTTCCTAACCTGTACTCACAACTGGCTAGTAGCAATTCGCAAGTTTGTGTGTCCAGAGGGTACAGTTGTAAGTTCATTGGACCAAGAAAGTGTTAATGATATCCTGGAACGAGAAAATAAATGAATAAATAAATAAATAAATAAATAAATAAATAAATGAAATAATAATAAAATAAATAGATAAATAATAAGTGAAATAATGATCAAAATAAATAAATAAATAATAATAAGTGAAATAATGATCAAAATAAATAAAATAAACACGATATTTAAACCCAAAATCAAAATAAATCAATAAATAAATGAAATAATGATCAAAATAAATTAAAATAAACACGATATTGAAATCCAAAATCAAAATCAATCAATAAATAAATGAAATAATGATAAAAATAAATAAATAAATAAATGAAATAATAAATAAAATAAATAAATAAATAATAATAAATGAAATAAATAAAAAATAAACAAAAAAAACATGATATTTAAACCCAAAATAAAAATCAATAAACATAATAAATAATAAAATTCAAATAAATAAACCTAACTTAACCTCAACCTAACCTAACTTAACCTCAACCTAACAACAAAGAAAAACAAAACCTAGCCTACCTACCCCAACACACACACACACGTACACACACACACACACGTACACACCCACACACACGTACCCACACACACACACAGGTATACGTACACGCACATAAATACTTACATGAGGCCAAGTAGTAACTCACACGTCTGTCTGTCCAGTGGATAGAGTTGTAAATTCATTGGGCACGACAAGGTCAAAGATATTCTGGAGAGATGGAGAGAAGGAGAGAAGGGAGGGAGAGAAGGTGAGGGAGGAGGGAGAGAAAACGAGAGGGAGAGAGGGAGAGGGACAAGTATGGAGGGAGAAAGATAACAGGGAGAGGAAGGCAGGGAAGGAGAGAGAGAGAGGGAAGAAGGAGAGAGGGAGAAAGAGAGAGAGAGAGAGAGAGAGAGAGAGAGAGAGAGAGAGAGAGAGAGAGAGAGAGAGAGAGAGAGAGAGAGAGAGAGTTAAGAAAGAAAGAGAATTACAAATATATGATCATTATACAAAAAAATAGAATAAAAAGAGAAAGAAAAAGAGAGAGAAAAAAAAAAATGAAGAATTATCAAAAAACAAATAAATAAAAATAAAATAATAAAAAAATAAAAAAATACATATACATACATATATATATACACGAATAACAATTAAAACACACACACACACACACACACACACACACACACACACACACACACACCACACACACACACACACACATCTATCTATCTACCCTAACCGTATCTACCTCTACAAAACAGAGATAATTTGGCTTGTTATCTATAAGGAAAAAATATCTACAGTACAAAGTAGATTCACAATAGATAACAATAGATAACAAGTAGATAACAATAGATAACAAGCCAAAACACCCCTACACATCCCCTACATCCCCCTACAAATACCCCTACACCCTCTACAGACCCCTACAAACAGCTCTTACAAACACCCGCTACACACATCCCCTACAAACACCCCTACACCCCCTATACCCCCTCTACACCCCTACAAACACCCCCTACACCCCCCTACACCCCCCTACACCCCCCCTACACACACATACCTGATGCTGTACAGAACACCTCCATTTGGAAATATTCTGAGGTACACATTGGGTAGAATAATGTCGTGGAAGTGACCCAGTTTTTCATTTTTGAAGAAAAGGTCAGGCATCCACACCTTGCTGGGCTCTGTTAGGGTGAGGTACTTGATGCGACCTGTGGGGGGGGGGAGGGAGGTATGGAGAGAAGGAGAGAAGGAGGGAAGGAGGGAGAGAGGGTAGGTGTGTGAGAGAGGGTTAGTGTGTGTGTGTGTGGGAAGTGATTGTGTATGTGTGTGTGGGGGAAGAGGGTTAG
>JAXIVD010007556.1:0-19743 GCA_036785275.1 Cancer borealis
ATATGCTAGCAATCAGCTGACGGAATAACAATGGTGGGGGGAAAGGGAAGGGCCAATTAACAAGCTTCACTTGTCTGCCTCTACCATCTCGTGGCCACGTTTACCTGAGGCTCGCGGATACAGGTAGGGTTGGCTGGAGCTAATTGTTTCTATTACAACACTTGGGATGCTCAAGAGAAGGTGGTGGTGGTGGTGGTGGTGGTGGTGGTTTTTGAAAGGATTATGTGAGCTACATCTGTACTCTCTCTTCTCTCTCTCTCTCTCTCTCTCTCTCTCTCTCTCTCTCTCTCTCTCTCTCTCTCTCTCTCTCTCTCTCTCTCTCTCTCTCTCTCTCTCTTATAATTCCACAAAAGCTGTCCTGTTCCATATCACGACACATTATTTTTCCATTTCTTCTCTTCCTGTTATGCATTCTGGACCTGTGTTTGCATTTCCATTTTTTTTATTATTATTATTTTTTTTTTATCTCCAGTATACGTGAGGGGAATAATTTTTTTTTTTTTTGTCATGTGATATTTGTTTCTTCTTTATTTTCTCTCTATCTCTCTAATTTTTTAAAGACATTTTTACATTGTGTTTGGATGTATATTATACAGATTATATGTTATGTTTGAGACTAACTTTCATGCGTCTATGAATTTACTTTTTAATTAAGCAAAAACAACAGCAATAACAGTACTACTAATACTTCTGTTACATCTACTACTACTACTACTACTACTACTACTACTACTACTACTACTACTACTACTACTACTACTACTACTTCTACCAATTCTACTAATACCACCACCACTAAACACACACACACACACACACACACACACACACACACCACACACACACACACACACACACACACACACACACACACTACATGTCTGGCCCGAGAAGCAGAAGAATAAAACTTTCACGGAGTTTGTTAAAGGCATCCTAACGAGGCTTCTTGTCTTCAAAAGTAGAGAGTTTTATCGCCATACTGAACAAGACCTTAGCAAACTCATACCACCACCACCACCACACCACCACCACCACCACCACCTTCGCCAACCAGACCTCAGCTTAAGACTCCGATCATCACTCATCTAGCGTCTATTGAGCATCCAAGAGATAGATAGATAGATAGATAGATAGATAGATAGATAGATAGATAGATAAAAAAGGAGAGAGAGGGCCTGGTGCATCTTTTCCCCTAATATACATGCACATAAATCGACTCGTGTATTTACATCGTCATTTTATCCTGGTTTATGTCTTTTTTCCCGCCAAAATCATGACCCACATGCTCTTGTTCGGTCCTAAAACTCTGAGACGATGGTGAGGTTTTGTGGTGATGCTGTTTTTTTTTTTTAGTTTTTTTTTTAAAGGTGAAAGAAAAAAAATAATGGAAATGTCGTTTAGACCAAAAAAGAAAAACGGTATTTGTAATGTATTTTTAGTTAGTGGATTATATTAATTTTTCTTCACGTGTTTTTTCATGATTCTTTTATTTGTGGTGATTTTTTTCCCGCTTTTCCTACTTCTTTTATCAGTTATTATTTGTATCTGTCTTACAATCCTTCCATTCATTCATTCATTCATTCATTCATTCATTCATTCACTCATTCATTCATTCATTCATTTATTCATCCATTCATTCATTCATTCATTTATTCATCCATTCATTCATTCATTCATTTATTCATCCATTCATTCATTCATTCATTCATTCATTCATTCATTCATTCATTCATTCATTCATTCATTCATCCTTTCATTCATTCATTCATTCATTCATTCATTAGCATCAAGTCCCTACATTTTAATAAACACTTGAACCACCTCATCCCTCTCCTAGATATCATTAATCATCTCTCTACCTCTCCTATCTCCTCCTTTCCTCCCACCTTCCCTCTTCACTCTTCGTCCCAATTGCCTCTCCTCTCCTCCTCCTCCTCTCCTCCTCCTCCTCCTCCTCCTCCTCCTCCTCCTCCTCCTCCTTCCTCCTCCTCCTCCTCCTCCTCCTCCCTCCTCCTTATCCCTTCATCCCTCCAGATTCTCGTTCTCCATCAGAATACAGTGCCGTGTCGAGGAGGCTAATTATTGACAGGTAAACGGGTCCGAGGGGAATGATTGGAGATTCACCTTGAGGGTTATAGTGATCAGTGAGACGTGTGTGTGTGTGTGTGTGTGTGTGTGTGTGTGTGTGTGTGTGTGTGTGTGTGTGTGTGTGGGATAGACTTTCATGTTATTCTGTCTCTTTCTATGTGTCTGCTTTTCCTAATGAGATGAAAAAAAATACATAGGAGGAAGGTTACTCTCTCTCTCTCTCTCTCTTCTCTCTCTCTCTCTCTCTCTCTCTCTCTCTCTCTCTCTCTCTCTCTCTCTCTCTCTCTCTCTCTCTCTCTCTCTCTCTCTCTCTCTCTCATAAACGGAGAATATTAAACATTATCACCACCGCAACACCTTGACCTTGAGAGCATCACAGACGAGACTCCTTCTGGCGTCGCCCCATCGTTCAGCGGCGCTTAGAGTCTGGACTGCTGACGCGGCTGCCTAGGGAGAGACGCACCTCTGACACGAGCAATATTATCATGTCGGGGAAGATGACGGGAATGCAGAGATGAGGGATGCTTTATCGATGGAGGAGGAGGAGGAGGAAGAGAAGGGGGAAGAGATGGAGTAAAAGTAGGAGGTAACGTTGAAGGAATAACGGAGTGAGAGATAGATAGAAAGAGGGAGGAAAGAATAATGATGGAAGGTAAGGTAAGGACAGGAGCAGCACTAGGAGGAGAAGGAGTGAGGGAGAAATACCTTTGGGGAAGAGAAATTTAGTGGAATGTTTTGAAGATTGACGATATGAAGGGAAATGGAGGTATTGGAGGGGGTGGAAGAGGGACGTAAGGAGAGGGGAAAGATGGAGTAATACAGTGAGAGAGAGAGAGAGAGAGAGAGAGAGAGAGAGAGAGAGAGAGAGAGAGAGAGAGAGAGAGAGAGAGAGAGAGAGAGAGAGAGAGAGAGAGAGAGAGAGAGAGAGAGGAAAAAAAAGGGGGGAATTGTTTGATGTCGTATAGTGAAATATATCATTAAATATTCACACTTCCTTAAATTGCAAAATGAGGAAACGCTAGAAGCCAGTCACCTTTCTTAACAAGGGAAGGAAAAAGATAATGTTTTCTTCACTCTACTTGCCTTGTTCTCCTTGCTACACATTTCTTTCCTTTAACACATTTCCATTTCGTTCATTTCCTTGCCGTAGTTTCAGTTAAATAATGGGTTGCATGGAAAGATTTATTATACACACACACAGAGACACACATACACACTCTCTCTCTCTCTCTCTCTCTCTCTCTCTCTCTCTCTCTCTCTCTCTCTCTCTCTCTCTCTCTCTCTCTCTCTCTCTCTCTCTCTCTCTCTCTCTCTCCCTCCCTTTCTGACGAAGCAATTATTCTGCCACAAAAATACATGTCTTATGCTTTCTTTTTTTGTGTGTGTGTTTGTGTGTGTGTGTGTGTGTGTGTGTTTGTGTGTGTGTGTGTGTGTGTGTGTGTGTGTGTGTGTGTGTGTGTGTGTGTGTGTGTGTGTGTGTGTGTGTGTGTGTGTGTGTGTGTGTGCGTGCGTGTGTGTGTGTGTGTGTGTGTGTGTTAGAAATGACGTTTCATTGCCTAAATTGTTTAGTTGTATTTTCAGTTTTGTGCTATTGCTTTTCACTCTATTGAGAGAGAGAGAGAGAGAGAGAGAGAGAGAGAGAGAGAGAGAGAGAGAGAGAGAGAGAGAGAGAGAGAGAGAGAGAGAGAGAGAGAGAGTGTGTGTGTGTGTGTGTTTTGGACATTCAAGCTTCGTTGCTGCTTCTTATTCTGTAACATTTTTCCACTATTCTCTGAAGGCTCCTCGTCCCTTTGTATATTTTGCATATTTTTTTTATATTTTCATTCGCTTATGGACTTTTTCCACCAATTGTTGCATTATTTTCTTTTCTTTTCCTCTCCCAATCGTCTTAGTCGTCTGTGTTACCGTTCCAGTTTATTTTTATCACTAATTTCCTCTTGTAATGGACCTTCTTTGGGGAAACACGAAAGCAACTCTACCAGCAAACGTTTCTTTCATGTTCTTTGGCCGGAGGGAAATAACAGTAAACAGAGAAGAAGAGAGAGAGAGAGAATGTGGGTGTACGTGCGTGTGTGTGTGTGTGTGTGTGTGTGTGTGTGTGTGTGTGTGTGTGTGTGTGTGTGTGTGTGTGTGTGTGTGTGTGTGTGGTGGTAGAGCGCACACACACACACACACACACACACACACACACACACACACACACACACACACACACACACAAGCACAACTGTTGCACTGAAGCTACAATGTAAATGCGTGGTTCTCCTCGTGAATATTCTTCGTTTTTTCTATGTGTTTCCTATGTGTTTTCCTACAAACCTATAAAACCGAAGGTGGCGCCGTAGGGTACACACTCCTGACGGGGACGCAGACAGAAAAAAACCAGAAGAAACCTGAAGACACCTGCAGATATGTGTTGTGAATCTCATGCTCTGTTTTCTTAACCCTCGCCGTGCAAACCTTGAATTCCTCGCATTCTTTTACCGCTTATAGTGACGCAGCGTGTGTTTGCAGGTTGTAGATATTATAGTGTCACATTCAATATACAGGTGACAGGTAAGCATGGTTTGGGATCTCACCTGTTACCTGGTGTGTGTGTGTGTGTGTGTGTGTGTGTGTGTGTGTGTGTGTGTGTGTGTGTGTGTGTGTGTGTGTGTGTGTGTGTGTGTGTGTGTGTGTGTGTGTGTGTGTGAGGCAGAGAGTTACAAAGTCAGAGTGGAAACTTGGCATCGTAAGTTTTATGTATAGTTCTCCTGCCACTGTGATAAGATTTGAATGCATAATGTGTAAGGATTTGTAGCTTGCAGTGCTGTGCCATCCATTCAGTCTTGAAACATTCAGGTATGCCTTGAATGTTGGAGTGCTGACGATACCTATGTCCGCGCCTTCTTAAATTAATGTCGCAAGCTGTAGTTGTTATACAGTTGACAATTACGCGAGAAAAATAAAATCTAGTGGAAGTATAGAAAGAAGAGTGAGATAAAGATATCAACCTTTAAAAAAATCTGAACGAATTAATATTTTTTATATTTATTTCGAATTTAAAGAACATTTGGATGGAACTGAATTTTTTCCCGTGTTTTTAACTATTTTAGTGTGTGTGTGTGTGTGTGTGTGTGTGTGTGTGTGTGTGTGTGTGTGTGTGTGTGTGTGTGTGTGTGTGTGTGTGTGTGTGTATGTCTGTGTTTGTGAGTAGAAAATGAAAATGTTTATGTGGTCCTGTGAAGGAAAGTGCTAATTTGCACACATGCATACATCACCATATGGTTTATATGAGAGAGAGAGAGAGAGAGAGAGAGAGAGAGAGAGAGAGAGAGAGAGAGAGAGAGAGAGAGAGAGAGAGAGAGAGAGAGAGAGAGAGAGAATCATCCAAGCTGCAGCATCCCTCATCTCACCTGCCTCACCTGTCTTCCTTCCCCTTAATTAGCATGTAGCCGCCACCTTCCTGATAACTGGCAAACCTATATTAGTTTTATTAAGGCTTCGTCCCTCTTTCGTCCTTTCGCCCTTTACTCTTCTCTGTCAATATAATTTTGTTAAAAGAATAATCAGATTTTAATTTTTTTCCTTTGTTTTCTGTTGAGTTTTTTTACTTCCATAAACCTTTTTTTATGTGTGCTTCTTTGGTGAAAGAAATGGGTTTGATATTTTTCCACTCTCTCGACCTGACTTTTACCCTTGCACACTTTTTTTTCCTTAGTAGAAGAAAGTCAACTAGATTTTTTTCCCTCTATGACAGTGAGTATTGCCTTTCGATGTAACTTTTTTTCCCTCAAAGGTACATAAAAAGCACACACTTTCCCGGTCTTTTTCTTTTCTCTTTCTCTTGTTTTTCCTCTTCCTTCTCCATCTTTTTTTCATCTTACCTTTTGGCCACTGGTTGGAGTGTCATTTGTGTTTCCCTTTTCCTCCTGTGACCCGCCGTGTGAAGCAGGAAGGAAGGTCACAGCAAATGTAAAAACAATAATACTGACGGTGGAAGTGTTTTTTATTTAGTGTTACGCAATGCCTCACGCCACTTAGAGGAAGTAAATTATTCACTGCATAAATTTTTCACAGCATTTAGGTGTGAGAATTTGTTGCTGCTTCTTTACGAGTCAAATTTTTCATATGAATTTTGATTTTTATTGAGGTTTTTATCTGTTACTCTTTCTGGAAGTCAAAATTTCCTTGGGACGGATTTATTTTCGAGCTATTTTTGAGAGTGAGGGTGTTAATGAGTCCAATATCTATTAGAAAAGAACAACAAACTAGAGATTTGTAAGACCAGTGACGCGCCATGCTGTAGGGAGGTTTAAGGTGGAGATGTGATGCTGGGAGTGGAGCAAACGTCAACTACTAATTAATTAACGACCTACAGCAAAATTAATAATGAAATAACAATCCTATATTACTTGATGCAATAAGTTTACGAAGTGCAACAATATTTTGGTTTTTGCTAACACATACAAACAATGGTATGATGTCAAGTGGTGTGGTGTGGTGTGGAGTGATAAGGCAGTGTTGTGTGTGTGTGTGTGTGGCAGACAGACAACACGTATGGCAGTGTACCAGATGTTCGGAGGAAGAATGAACAGATCTATTCGACCACAAAAAGTAGGAAAATAAAATGGTTTAAAAAAGTTTGAAATGATGGTTTATTGACCATCTATGGTTAATGGTAATTTGGTTACATTCTAAGCTTTTTGTAATAATAGTCTTCCGAATAAAATCTGATTCTTATATACCAAAGGAAAATAGAGTGAAGCAGAGGAGCAATGAAGTCACTTTCCATTTTTAGAGACTAGTGGAAGAAGGAAGTGAGTGGCCCACCCTCTTTTTGGGAATCCTCACTGAAAAGCACAATCTATGTATCTCTTCTCTCATTCATTCTCATCCTTCTCACTTACCATTGTATATCAACTCCCTTCTTTCATTCTCTTCTTTCTTTTCCCTTCGTCATCTGCTGCCTTCCATCCCATCCATCCCACCAGGCTTTCAGAGGGGCGCCCTACTCCACTTTCTCTCCCAGATCACTCTCCTCCTTCCCTTGAGACATGACAATCCTCCTCTCTCCTCTCGCTTTCTCTCTCTCTCCTGCTATCCACCTCCCTCTCATCCCTCACCATTCTATCCTCTTGATACTAAACCCTTCTCTCTCTCTCTCTCTCTCTCTCTCTCTCTCTCTCTCTCTCTCTCTCTCTCTCTCTCTCTCTCTCTCTCTCTCTCTCTCTCTCTCTCTCAACCTGTAGGCTCTTTTCCCCTTTCCTTTACTCCGCCTGTCCCCTCTGCTCCCCGCCTGACGATGAGTTACGTGGGAGAGGGGAGGTGAGAGTCTGTTCCTTAATTTGATTCACAGTCTGCCACCAACTTCTAAATTGTAATGGATTAAGCGTGATGAAACTTTAGCTGACAGGAAAGAAAATGAAACACGGGATATACACAACAAGTTTTACGAAGCAATGTGAAGCGAAATTATTATGTAGAGTGTTTCTTACTGTATTAAGTTATGTTTTTTTTTTTTTTTATTATTACTAGTATATTTTGTTTTATTTTCAATTTCTTTTTTATATGTTATAGGATTTGTATATAGAGTTTGCTGTGTGTCTAAAAGGCGATTAATAGAATAGTAATAATTGTTTTATGTATCTTTCATTCTCTTTTTTCAGTATATATGCATTTTTTTTTTCTGTTGCTGGTAAAAAGTGTGCATTCTTTTTTCTTTCTTTTTATTTTAATTTAACCTCCTGATTCCACTTCTATCTTTTTGTCTATTTTTTTCGGTAAAGTTTGCTTACTTTTATTTCTAAACGATGCTGTAAGACTCACCTAAACGTGTTAAGATATTGACGGGAACACACTTATTCCTCCTCATCCTCCTCTTCCTCCTTTTCTTCCTCTTATAAAATTTCAATGTCTTCGTATTCTACATAGTACATTGTTTTCCTTTTAACTGTTTACTTTGGACACGTTGCCGGAGGGAAGGGTGGGTGGGGAGAAGCCTTGTTCTATTCTATCCTGTATTAACACATGCAGTTCAGCAGATACCCTCAACATAGTATCTGTTTTTCTCCTATGTAATCTTGTGTAATCCTCCTTCTCCTCCTCCTCTTCCTCCTCCTCCTCCTCCTCCTTCTCCTCCTCCTCCTCCTCCTCCTCCTCCTCCTCCTCCTCCTCCTCCTCCTCCTCCTCCTCCTCCTCCTCCTCCTCTCCCCTCCTCCTCTAACAGGGTTAACGTCTCCCTCCTGTGATCTCTCTCCCTCCTTCCTTCCCTTCCTCTCTTCTTTCAGGTTTATCTCTCCCTTTCTTTCTTACTTTTCTCCCATTTTTAGTAAATCTCTCTCTCTCTCTCTCTTTCTCTCTCTCTCTCTCTCTCTCTCTCTCTCTCTCTCTCTCTCTCTCTCTCTCTCTCTCTCTCTCTCTCTCTCTCTCTCTCTCTCTCATTCCATTATATCGTTGAGAGAGAGAGAATAATAATAGTAATTCCTAGTCTTGCCTTACACAATCCACAACACAAAATCCGTAAAAAATACCCTAGTTATCCCTGTTTCCTTCCGTTTTCTGATGCCTCCACCTTTATTCCTGTTCACTATCCCTTCCTCTTTTCCAGACAATAACAAAAAGAAAAACTCACTCTCACTCTAATGTCACGCTTCCCTTTAGTTTTAGAACGCGAGAGTATTGGAACCTTAGAACGCATTTAGAAGTAATTGTGTTTCTTTTTCTCTTTTTATGTGAGATGATGTAAGGGGATAAAAAGAGAGATGGACTTATTTTACCAGATTATATTATTCAACATGAGTGATGGAAAAGGTATGTACGTATATATATTTTTTTTTTCAGTAAGGGAGAAAGTTAAGGTCAATTTTGTTTTGTTGTTTTATTTCTCTCAAATGTCGAATAAATTTTCAGCGGAAGTTACAGCACATAATGTAATAGTGGTAGTAGAAGTAGTAGTAGTAGTAGAAGTAGTAGTAATAGTAGTAGTAATAGTGTAAGAGCTGATGCTCAGGAGTGCTGTGTAGCTAGTTGGTTGACTGGAGAGAGAAAACTCGACCTCCAGTTGAAGTTAGTTTATTATCAAAAATATAGTATCAATAAACAAAATATAAATTTTAACAATAACTATATAAATGGTGTATGCGCCCTGTCCGAGGACAGAGCGTGACAAGTTGATGTTGACGGGCTGATCTGCAGCGCAACAAAATGCATAAACATAAAAGCAAAAGAAAAACATAAATAAAGAAACAATGAGTACATTGAAATAAAGAAAATAATGAAAACTATGAAAATAAAAGGTTTATAATAGTTATAGCTATTCGACCTTAAGAGAACGGGGGTACCACACGCACCACACGTCTTTTAAAGAGAGACCGCTACAATACTCCCCCCCTTAGTGACGAGGAAGGAGGAAAGATGTCCTGTGGTTGCCTGGGACCAGTGTTGAATGTGTTGAGTGAAGTCCATGAGGCTGGCAATGACCGTACGACTGCGGGTGGTAACCGGCAGAGGGTGGCAGGGAGCCGGAGGTCAAGTGCCAAGCCACCATTGAAGCTTGACAGGGCAGGTGCAGATGGTGGGTCCATTCTAACGTCCTCCCCAGTTGTACCGTGAAGTCGCTGCCAGGGTGAGAGAGGTCGTGAAGCTGACGGAAAGAGACGATTTGCATCTGTAGTCCGTGTCAGCTGTGAGAGCGACCTTAACGCCTGGGAGTGTAAGAAGACGACACGGCAGTGGGAGAGGGCAGGGATTGAACATTAATTTGCACTGAGGGTGCAAAGGGGTGTTGAAGACACAGAAGCGCATTGTGGGCGCTGGGGTTGGTGATGACGCATGAAGGCGTCAGAGGTGCGCATGAGGCGGCTGAAGACGCAGTAAGGCGTCTGAAGAGGCATAGGCCGCGCTAAACGCGCATAGGCCGTGCCGAAGACGCAGTGATGGCGTCTGAAATGGCACAGAGGGTGCCAGGGGTGGGTGGGAGGGGATAACCTCATAAGTGGCAAATTACACAGAAGTGTAATTTTCTCCTGACCTTAGGCTCAATCCTGCGAACACCATAGAGGAGGCAGGGCTTTTTGCCAAAAGGAGTGATCTAGCGAATAAGTCTAATGACTTAGGCCATCACACTGGGAGAAATGTGCTCTTTTATAGCACAGGCTATATGCCACTTACAACCATAGCTAGTCACTCTGGGTCACCAATTGTAGGTGATGATGCTCAGGAGTGCTCGTGTAGCTAGTTGGTTGACTGGAGAGAGAAAACTCGACTCCAGTTGAAGTTAGTTTATTATCAAAAATATAGTATCAATAAACAAAATATAAATTTTAACAATAAATATATAAATGGTGTATGCGCCCTGTCCGAGGACAGAGCGTGACAAGTTGATGTTGACGGGCTGGTCTACAGCGCAACAAAATGCATAAACATAAAAGCAAAAGAAAAACATAAATAAAGAAACATAATGAGTACATTGAAATAAAGAAAATAATGAAAACTATGAAAATAAAAGGTTTATAATAGTTATAGCTATTCGACCATAAGAGAACGGGGGTACCACACGTACCACACGTCTTTTAAGGAGAGACCGCTACAGTAGTAGTAGTGGGAGTTAGTAATTCCTTCGTCGTTTGAGAGAGTGAGAGAGAGGAAAAGAAAGAGAAAGAGAGATCACTTCCCCAATAACCCCACCATCAGTCACCCCTTTCCTCCTCCTCCTCCTCCTCCTTCTCCTCCTCCTTCTCCTCCTCCTCGTTCCCCTTTTCACACGAGCCTCAGTCTGTCAAGATAAAAAGAGAAAAAAAAAGAATGCGAGAGAAAAAAAAACAAAGCTGTACCACCAAGCGCATTTAACATTTTCCCTGCAGCCATTTTTCCCTGACATTCACTCCGCCACGAACACGAACGCAAAGAAAAAAAAAATAATGAAAAAAAAAAAAAATGTATATGTAAAACACAAACATTCTGATAACGCTATTGGCTTAAGAATTATACACTATTTTCATTTTGTTTTCTTTTTTTTCTTTTTCTTTTTACGTTTTAGTTAATCATACTGACCATAAGTAAATAAGGGTGAGGTTTTTTTTCTTTATTCTCTCTATGTCTATCTCGCTCTATCACTCTCTCTTGCTATCGTTATGTCACGTTTTTTTTTTTTTTTTTTTTTTTTTTTTTGGCTGGTTATTAGTATGGGAAGAGTAGCACACGATTACCATACCCCAAAAAAATGTAACTATCATGTGTTGCCAAAAATGTTTTCCCATTGTGGAAGCGAAAATTAATAGGGATACCAGGCTCAGCTTATTTTTTTTACTCTTTTTTTTAAATCCTGTTTTTTGTTACATATATTTTATTCGTAAATTCACCTGGACTACTGGAGGAGGGAGGGAGGGAGGGAGGGAGGGAGAGGGGACAGGTGTGTGTCAGTGTGTTAGTCAATTGGTTTATTAGACAAGAACACACCACACTTCATCTGTCCACTTTACCACAGTTTTCACCACAATCTCTACCACATTTCCACCACATTATCACAACAATAACTAGCTTCCGGGTATTGAGTGAATCCTCTTTAGCTAATCCAATGCCATCAAAATATTCTTACGTCTTATTTTCCTGAGTTGCAGATGTTAGCTTCTTGCTGTGTCTTGTCATTCTGGTTCAACGCGTGTGTCAGAAGGTGGTTCGAAACTGTTTTGAATCATCTGGAAAAGTAGTCAGAATTTGATTTAACAGATTTTGAGCGTATGAATAGAGGTTCAGGTGAGATTTATGTTACATATGGATTTGTGGAACCTGTTGATCCCCTTGGGTACTGGAGGCGACGTGTGGGTGAAGGTGGTTTCATGATGCGCAGAGTTGAGTTAAATTTATTTCATGTTATTCGTTGTTATTGGTGTAAATCATGCGAGATTGCGTGTCCTATTAAAGTATATAATATCTTGCTGCTACTCCCGCTCCGCTCCGCCCTGTGTTGGAACTTATGATGGCTAGTAAATGGGCTCAAAAAGTATATTTCGACGATTTATATGAAAGATGCGACACAATGGCTGCGCGGAGTGTGTTTTCTAACTAATATGACTGAAGGAGAGGTGATGCATAGGCAGTCCATTTACCTGTCTGTCTGTCTGTGTGTCTGTCTATCTGTCTGTTGGTTGGTCTCTTACATGACTGGTTTGTGTTTTATCTTATCTGTCTCTTTGTCTGTCTGTCTATTTGCTGTCTTAATTTATTTTTCCCCCCATCAAATTTTTCTGTATCCCCGTCACAACCTGTCTCTTATCCTTTCTGTCTTTTACTTGGTACATTTCCCAGTTTTACTTCCTCATTACTATCCCCTTAACACTTACGTTGCTCTTTATCCGTCTTCCTGTCTTTCCTTCCCTGTCTGTCCTGTGTCTATCTTCCTCTCAGTCTCACACAAACACTTAAGGCTTTACGAACTTGTGTCTATCCTTGTGTCTATCCTCGTGTTTATCCTAGCAGAGGTAAAGCACCCAGCACCGCCCTTCCTCCTTTGTCCTTCCCTTACTACTGCCTTCTCTCTCCTACCTCGCTGTTGGTTGGCTTTGAGCAGCGAGGAGGGACGTCGTTAGCGATGGTTAGCCGCTGAAACGAGGTAGTCCCGTTAACAAGCTCGCGAGATCTCTGCTTCATTCCTCTCGAGCGGTGCGTCACGTTCAGAAATGTGATGACTTGCAGGGAGACGAAGCTAGTTCCCGTAATGTAATTTTGCATAACTTAACGAACTACTATATAGCGTCATGATGTTATTTTGGTGTGTAACGTAACGGGTAGCTTTGTATCTTTAATAACATGTAACACAACGTAGTGGGAACGCATGCACCAATACAGTGTTTCATCCTGGGATCCCACGCGTCTTTCTCAACACAAGTGAATGGTTCGCTCAACACAACACTCACAATACACCTCCACGCTTAACAATGGAAGGTTATTTCACAAAACTACACAATACGAGTCATTTGAAACGCGATGGAATGTTACACCACAACACACGAGACGCAAAACACAATCAAAGCATTGACATAAAAAAAAATACACAACACAGTTAAATGAAACTCGGTAATGAAACACTGCAACACATCACATCCTTTACCATAACAACACAATACAGACAAACACACTGCAACATCCTCTATACACACTTATGCCATAAAACCATACACCATAAAACCAAACATAGTAAAAGACAACTAGATATTCATGCGAAAAAAAAAAAAAAACAGCACACACAGGGGATGGGATTACCAAACACCTAGAATATAATAGAGCAGAATATTTAGTTGTTTTTTTTATATATACGTAAGAGGAAATGAGGAGGAGAATAGCGCTTGAAACAGTAAAGTCCAGATGATGGCTAATTTTGGGAGTATAGAAGTGCGTTGTTGGAGGCGAAGCGAAGCGTTGTAGAGATAATGAGTGTGAAAAAGTCATCAAGGCAACGGAAAGGGTATACCCGTGAGAGAGAGAGAGAGAGAGAGAGAGAGAGAGAGAGAGAGAGAGAGAGAGAGAGAGAGAGAGAGAGAGAGAGAGAGAGAGAGAGAGAGAGAGAGAGAGAGAGAGAGAGAGGTCATAAGGCTACACATGTTATCACTATCTTTTAACTTTAAACATTTAATTCTTGCTTTAAGCTTTGATAAAATTTGATAAAATTAAGAAATAAAGCAAATAAATGGCAGGATAAATCACTATCTTCATTCCTTCTCCTCCTCCTTCTCCTCCTCCTCCTCCTCCTCCTCCTCCTCCTCCTCCTCCTCCTCCTCCTCCTCCTCCTCCTCCTCCTCCTCCTCTATGTCTGTTACGTCGCCAGGGTATGTCTACGAAGATTCTAGACTCAGTATCTTAATTACCGTAAACATTCACTGCTTGGCTGATAATGGTAACACTAACGAGGTTTCTGGTTTTAATGACGTCTGGAGTACCTACGTGATGAGAGAGAGAGAGAGAGAGAGAGAGAGAGAGAGAGAGAGAGAGAGAGAGAGAGAGAGAGAGAGAGAGAGAGAGAGAGAGAGAGAGAGAGAGAGAGAGAGGAAATACTTTTATATTAACCACCACCTAATCTTCTTCTACTCACCTCCTTCCTCCTCCTTCCTCCTCCTCCTCCTCCTCCTCCTCCTCCTCCTCCTCCTCCTCCTCCTCCTCCTCCTCCTCTCCCTTCTCCTTTTCCTCCTCCTCCTCTATTTCACCTCATCACCCACACCTCATACCCTGTTCCAGCAAACTTCTCTATTCGTTCCTCGCTCATTAGGTCAAAGTTTCATCTTCAAACTGTAATTATCGTGTTTACGCTTAATACGCTTCCTCGCGGAGTGAACGATGATTAACCTGAATAATTGGTGTGCTCTGCTACCTGACAACGCCTCTAATTAGGGAATCACCTGGTGTAATCACTGTCATTTATCTCCAAGATGCAAGGGTCACGTGGAGTGTGTATTAATGATGTCATGTTAACTTGTGGGGAATTAATTATGTATTGTGAGAAGTAGTGTGGTTTGTTTGTTTAATTGTTGGTATCTCAATTCACCTTTGTGTACTGTAATTTGAGTTTCATTAATTTAAAAAAAATGATCTTAAAGCTCTTCTGGTCCCATGTAGTGCAACTCGAATTATTATTATTATTATTATTATTATTTCGTTTTTTCATAGTAATCTTACTTAACCTAGAATCGTGTATTATAAGCCTCTGCACTGCATCCACATTTCCTTTGCAATGATTTAGTGTTTCATGTTCATCTGTAATTGATGGAACTCAGTTGGAAAAGAAAAGAATAAGTGTTGCAAAATATAATTCGTTGGCAAGTTAAATAAATAAGCAAAAAATTCGGATGTAAATAATTAAATAACAGAAAAAATAAATAAAAAGGGAAATAAATGAAGAGATAGAAAAAGAAGAAGTAAAGAATAAGTCTCACAAATATAATAACGACAAATAGAAACGATGCTCAGAAAACATTTACATTGAAAGATCAAGGATATTATCAATCAAATATAACGACACAATTATTTTTTAAAACAGCAACAACATCAATAACAACAATAACAACATTCAACACCATAACGTATTATCACATGAGGAAATAATAAACATAATTAATAGCCATTTTAATACATTCCCAGATGACAAGTGACAGAAGTTGTTTTAATCACTTAATGTAGCATTGCAGCCTCAAACCAATGCAATTATTGAATAATGAGAGTGAACCATCGGCTTTACTGATAGCCTCGTTTGCTCTAGTATGGCTGCTGCTGACTGTTCTTCCTTTGTACTCCTGTGTACTATCTTACGCCTCTCACCACGTAACCTAGATATTTCAAACACATGTTCCTTTGTCCGGGTAAAAATAGCTAAGTGTTGCTCTGTACTAGCGAGCAGCTGCCGTGTGTTGATGACCGCTGGTTTTAGGACAATGTGACACTTTTAAAGGTGGATTTTACGGTCAACAAAAACTATGCAAAGTGCCTCACCCAGCACTCTTTAAGTACTCTGCGTGGCACAAGGGCCTCGTTAGACTCATTGTTTTGTAATTATATTGGTTTGATGCCATAGTGTGCAATGTAGTGATTATTGTTCTCTCTCTCTCTCTCTCTCTCTCTCTCTCTCTCTCTCTCTCTCTCTCTCTCTCTCTCTCTCCCTCTCTCCCTCTCTCTCTCTCTCTCTCTCTCTCTCTCTCTCTCTCTCTCTCTCTCTCTCTCTCTCAATTGTTTCATCTCTATATATCATGAGTTTATTTTCTTTGATTTCTTTCCGTATTTCTCGTTTAAACTTATGATTTTCAAAGTTTCTCCTCCTCTTCTTCCTCTTCCTCCCTCCTTCTCTATCTTCCCTCCTACTCCTACTCCTCCTACTCCTCCTGCTTCTCCAAATTTCATATCCCTCTTGTAGCTCCTTTTCCCTCATCCTCTTCCAATTTTTTTTTCCCTCAATTTCGTTTAGGGAATTTCATATTTTTGTATATTTTTTATTTAGGGAGAAAACAATATCAGTGCACATTTCACAACAAAGTAATTGAGTAAAATAATAAATGAATAACTACAGAACAAAAGTTTGAAAAATAAGGAAAGGATTCATGAGTAAAAGACAGCCATGAAAAAAAAAAATCAAATTAGATAGAACATTTTCCAATACTTTTCCTACGCAAATAAATAAAATAATAATAATAATAATAATAATAATAATAATAATAATAATAATAATAATAATATTAATAATACACAATACGAAATCATGTAAAAGAAATAACATTGCAGTGTAGAATATCAAAGATTGGCTTTACACTTCTTGGAAATAGAAGAAAAAACAAACGCAACAGGATGGAAAAAAATAACCACTTTTCGAAATTGGTTTCTGCAAGATTTTAGAAACTTTATTTGTACATGAATCGAAGTCTACGCAATCTCCTGTCTCCTCCTCTTCCTCCTCCTCCTCCTCCTCCTCCTCCTCCTCCTCCTCCTCCTCCTCCTCCTCCTCCTCCTCCTCCTCCTCTCCTCCTCCTCCTCCTCCTCCTCTCAATTAATTTTCTTCATCTGGTGACCTAGAGAACGTGAAGCAGGAACGTAGAAAAAAGTAGTAAATTTTTGAAATCGGTCAGAAAAATAAATAAATTGAAAACGACAACAACAAACCTTTCAATCTAATTTCTTTAAAAAAAAGTTCCATTCCTCGGCTTCATTAGGATACAAAACGAGACTTCAAACACAGCGACTGAAGCATCGAACACTGGTGTGGCTCCTTCAACGTAGCTGGGCTTTCAACGCTAATAATCTGGTTAGCGTTCGGTTGCGTTAGGCTCCTGGTCTGCGTTTACTTAAAGGTGAACGAAGCACGCTAGCCACCGTGTGTGTGTGTGTGTGTGTGTGTGTGTGTGTGTGTGTGTGTGTGTGTGTGTGTGTGTGCGTGTCCGTGTGCGTGTGTGTGTGTGTTCTCCAAAAACATATCTTCACTCATTTTCTGCAGTTAATTTGTTGATTGGTGTTGCGGCACACGAACGGCTGTCGGTTTTCGCTCTCGGCAGCAAGAGTGAGTGAGTGAGTGAGTGAGTGAGTGAGTGCGTGAGTGCGTGCGTAAGTAAGTGAGTGAGGGACGGAGAGCAGAGAGAGTTCGATTAAAACTTCTGTATCAGCAACTCAGGCTTTTCCATAATTCCGAAAATAATTGATTGCAAAAGTTTTCTCATCATCTCCCTTTGATATTGCGCGTTCTTCCTTGATATCCCAGCAATTAGCTCACAGACTGCCTCGCCTCCTATTGTTATTCTTACGCCTAATGTAAAAATATAAGAGTATAAATCAAAGTTTTCAAGCATATTTCACCTCTTCGGGTTGGAGGCATTTTTGTGCCGGTTTGTAGGTAAGAAAAATTACATGAAAAAATAGAGAGGAGATGATTTAGCATTTATTTTGAGGTGATAAATTAAAGCTAATGCAGTGTTCTCCTCGCATGCAGGTGGAGGTGGATGGTGGTGGTGGTGGTGGTGGTGGTGGTGGTGGTGGTGGTGGTGGTGGTGGTGGTGGTGGAGGAGGTGGTGGTGGTGGAGGAGGTGATGGTGGTGGTGGTGGTGGTGGAGATGAGGAAAATGGTGATGAATTGTGTGATTGATGCTGCTTCTCCTGCAGCAACTTCTCTTTTCATAGAATTTCATGCTGACGAAGAATTGAGTTTTATCTTTCTCGTTTTTTTCTTCTCTCTCTTTCTATCATTTTCTTTATTTTGTGTTTATCATGGTTATTATCTTATCTTTATTTTTCCTCTGCTTGTGTGTTCTTTCCTTTTTTTTCTTTCTTTCTTTCTTTTGTTCCATAATGTGTGGCTGCCAGGCTCCGTTATTGCTTGGTAACAACTCTTTCTCTAATCTCTCTTGAAAGTGTCTTTACCTAAGTCGGCCTCATCATCCTCCCTCACCCACATGGCTTTCTCTTTATTTTTTTCTTTCTTTATTTCTCTCTCTCTCTCTCTCTCTCTCTCTCTCTCTCTCTCTCTCTCTCTCTCTCTCTCTCTCTCTCTCTCTCTCTCTCTCTTTCTCTCCAATATTTCTACCTCTCCGTCCTACAGTCCCAATTTCTCTCCACTTCATGACACTCTCCATCTCTCTCACTCACACTCCATCTTTCATCTATCTCTTTCCCCAACACTATATTCCTCTATGGTGCCATTCCGCCGCCTTCCCTCTAACATTCCCTCTCTCATTTTTCTTAGCCACCTCCCGCCCTTACCTTCCCTCTCCTGTATCTCCCTCATTATAAATCGCTTTGAATCCCATAGGAACCCACCCTCTTTACATTAATCCCAATGCCACTTATTACATCGAGTAGGAAGATATAATGCAGGAATAGGCCAGAAGGAGGAGGAGGAGGAGAGGAGGAGGAGGAGGAGGAGGAGAGAGGAGGAGGAGGAGGAGGAGGAGGAGGAGGTGGAGGTGGAGGAGGAGGTGGTTGCAGACTCAAGGGTACAATCTGTTGATGCAAACCCTTTTCCCCTTGCTCTGAGGGTGCATGTGGCGTTGCTCTCTCTCTAGTCGTACCTCTTAATAGAGTTCTGTCGTGGCAGTAGAGTTGGGTAGTGTTTATAGGCGATCGATCCCAATACAAGGACGCATACCTTGGGTTCCGCGCCTCCATAAACCAAGGCTCCAGGGGAATCGAATGCTCTTTTTCGTTTGGCTCCCTTGTTATTTTTTTCGTTCTTTGTAACTTGTGATCTTCCGTTGTTGTTGTTGTTGATTTTGTTGTTGTTTTTGCAATTGCTAACCTGCTGGATTTACGAATATCAATTAAAGGAAGACCAATTTGTGCCCTGCCTTAAAAAAGTTTATTGCAATTGTGTTACTTCTCTCTCCCCTTCCTCCTCCTCCTCCTCCTCCTCCTCCTCCTCCTCCTCCTCTCCTCCTCCTCCTCCCCCTCCCCCTCCTCTTCCTCGTTCTCCTATTTTTATTCTATTTGTTCTTATCGCTTTCCTTGTCCTTTTTGTCCTTGTGCTCCGCCTCCTCCTCCTTCTCCTCCTCCTCCTCCTCCTCCTCCTCCTCCTCCTCCTCCTCCTCTTCCTCCTCCTCTTCCTCCTCCTCCTCTTCCTGGCAATGATCATCTAAACTGGAAAGTGTCTTGCCATTTAACTCCTCTCAGCTGCCCGGCCTAAGCCTCCGAGATTCCTGGCTTTCTTTGTATCTCATTCAGGTTTAAGATTTTCTCTCTCTCTCTCTCTCTCTCTCTCTCTCTCTCTCTCTCTCTCTCTCTCTCTCTCTCTCTCTCTCTCTCCTCTCTCTCTCTCTCTCTCTCTCTCTCTCTCTCTCTCTCTCTCTCTCTCTCTCGTGTAAGCCCGTCAACTTGCTTTTTTTATTTATTTATTTATTCTTCTTATTTTGCAGCATTTCTAAGCTCGAAAGCTTATATCTTTTAAGAGTATTAAGTATTTGTTCCTTTACGAAGCTTTGTGTACGAACTTGTAAGCATGTTTCTGTCTCTTTCTCACTCTGCTTTATTTTCCTTTTGAATGTAAAGGAAAAAAGAAAAAAATATTACGTATCATGCTCTTGCTGCCTCTTTCTCTCCCTCACTTTCCCTCCTTTCCTGTTGTAAACTTGTACGCTTTTTCATCTCCTTGCAAGCAATTTTTTTCTCCTCTTCCACACAAATTACCAATAGACGGAAAACTACGACCCTTCTTCGCAT
>JAXIVD010007557.1:0-19740 GCA_036785275.1 Cancer borealis
GTCTTGTCTTCTCTACCAAGGGCATCAGGACGAAGAAAATGGAGGTGAAAGGACTCTATGTATCAGGATTCAGTTTAACTTCCTTCTCTCTTAGTATCCTTCAAGCTATACCGTTAACCTAAGTCTAACCTCATGTAAGATTTAAAAGAGCAAGTGTGTTTATTTCTAGCTCCACTGAGGCTAAAGAAACTCACAGTCTAGGTAAAATAAGACAGTTCCTCCCCTCTTCCGTGACCCTTCCCCTGCCCACACAAAGAAAACGTTTCCTTCCTTCCTCCCGCTACTAATCACCGTCAGTACATGTTGGAAGGAGGGAGTGTCAGTCCTTCCTTCTACCTTGTCCTGCATATAGCAAAAAATGTAAAGAGTGGAAGAAATGGAAGAGGAAGTGATATGATAAGACAATGATACACTTATTGTGGTAATGTTTAGGAATCATATATTTCACATTGTTGAGGAAATAAAGACACAACGAATTCCTGAGTCAACACTACACTGACATCTTTTAAAAGTTATTGACTTCCCTTAGGAGACGGAAGTGCAAGGAGGGAGAGGAGCTGGGGGAAAGAGGAGAGAGGGGAGGCGGGTAGGAGGAAGAGTGGAATAAGAGGAGAGTGTAAGTGTGTTTCAGGAAAAGGAAAAGGAATAAAAAAAAATCAATAATTATAGGAACACAAGAGCTCTATAGGAATAGAGATAAACGGAAGAAAGAGTGAGAAATATAAAAAATAGGAAAAGGTGGAAGAAAGAATAAATGAGAGACAGGAAGAGAGAAGTGAAGGAAGGATGGGTAAGGAAGGGAAAGACAAGAACATAATGAAACAGTTTATGGCAAGTGAATATTAAATAAATGGAGGAATATATAAAGGATGAGAGAGAAGAATGAGGAAAAAGTGGCATTTATGAGAAGGAAATGATACTAATGATGTGCATGAAGATGAAGGAAGATAGGGAAGAAAGGAGGAAAAAAAATAAAATAAATAAATGAAGGAAGTGTAAATATGAGTGAAAGAACATTAACTGATAAGTAAAACGACAGTAAAGAGTCAATTTAGGAAACAAAAAAAAAAAAAAAACACCTGAAGATAAAGACCAGAAATAAAAAAATAAAAAATGTTCACATAATCCACAACAGGAAAAAATAAAAAATAAAGATGGAACTAAAAATAAAAAAAAGATAATATTTGAAGTAATGTTAATTATGTTCGTGTGATTTTCCTTGTCAGTGATAAAGTGAAAATAAATTGCAACATTAATATCGAGTAAGTCACTGGGTTTAGAAGGCGGGGAAGGAGTGCAAGGAGGGAGGAGGGAGGAAGGAGGGAGGATGGGAGGAAAAGCTAGGTGATAAGTAGGTAAGAATCATGGAGGAGGGAAGGAGGGAAAGGGAGGGAGAGAAAGAACCAATAAAGAAGACATGGAATTATAAGGAAGAAAACGCTAACAGAAGATGGAAGGTGGGAGATAAAAAAGGGAAGAGGAGTATAAGGGAGTAAGATTTCATGTCTATCAACTCCTTTCAACACTCCCTACCTGACGCTATGACACTCCCAATCATTCCCACTCATTCCTACACATTCTTACTCATTCCTACTCATTTCCAGCTCAGTACTCCCTCTTCCATGTCTTCTGCCGTCCAAAAACACACCTCACTTTGCCTCTCTACCTCCTAACGACCTTTGATTAGTGGATTCTCGTGCACTAAAAACACGCCGGAGTAGTTAGCACCTGGGGAACGTGAGAGGGCGATTCAGGCATTAACGAGACCAGGTGGCGTGAGGTGAGGGTGTTGTGTCCTCGTAAAAAGTGAGGGAGTGTCGTATCATCGCGTTAAGGAAGCTACACCCGCTGCTACCTGTCTGGGAAGTGTGCTCAGTTGTGGGTGTAGTGGGTGTAGTGGGTGTAGAGGTTGTGGGCGGTGGAGATGGTGTGTAGGTGCGGGTTATATATGGTAGAGACAAGATGTGGAGAGGAAGAAAGATTAAAAGCAGGGAAAAAAAGGTTGTTAGGCTGTGAAAAGGAGAGGAAGCTGTATGGAAGAGAGCATGGGAAGAAAGAGCTGTGTAAGGAAGGAAAGTAAAGGAAGAAGTAGTTAAAAAGGTGAAGGTAAACAAGACAATTACTAAAAAAGGAGTTTCTATGCATCTCCTACAAGTACTTAATATCCTACAGAAGTGAGGTGTAGGATGTGAGTAGGACGAGGATGGCAAGGACAGCATGTAGAGGCAGGTTATACAGAGTGAGTGCCAGGGACAGGGTGAGCAAGGAGCCTCTGCCGCCACACCACACCCACACCCTGCCACCACGAGTCCCCTCACCTTGATGAATACTTGATGACACCTGAGGCAGGATATGAGCCAATTACCGCCTCGGTCTTGCCAGGTGCGTGAGACAAAAAGACAGAAAAAAAACAAAAACGCTTTTTCATGCCGGCAATTACTTTTTTTTCTCTCTCTCCTTTTTTCTTTCTTCCTTTATTGCTTCTTCATGTTGAGTCTTTATCATGAAGGGAAAATGACGGGTATTATGTATTGTAAAGGTTTGTTTGTGAATTGAATAGGAAAAATTACCTGTGTACGCATAGTTCAGCTTAATCTACATGTTGTTTAGAATCTGAACATGAACTGAGGTATGGAGATTACGTAGTATTCGCTCTTTCTCTTTCTTTCTCTCTCTCTCTCTCTCTCTCTCTCTCTCTCTCTCTCTCTCTCTCTCTCTCTCTCTCTCTCTCTCTCTCTCTCTCTCTCTCTCTCTCTCTCTCTCTCTATCTCTCTCTCACTCACTAAAAACTACAACTAAACAATCACAAAACTAAAATCAATATACATCTCTGAATGAAACACTGAAAATACAAGAAAATATATATAAAAAAAAGAAAACTGCTTAGTAGAGAACATAACCCGAGGAACAAGAGACACAAAAGGCAGTGAGTCTAGGTGAGTCTCCCCTTCCTGAACTCCACCTGTCCCCGCGGCCCGCCAGGTTGAGTTCTGTTATCACGTTCCTGCTTAAATTATGTCCTTTGCCTTTTCCGAACTTCCTCCACGCTAGAAAAATAGTGTCTCATGTAAAATTAGTTATTGTGTATAATTTTTCTTTCCTCTTGCTGTCTCAACGTTAATGTTTCCTTTTATCTCTTAGTGTTATGAGAGTGTTATGTTATGTTATGTTATGTTACTAAGGCTTCACGTCCACTCAAGGCTCGGTAGAAAACGTAATACAGGCAGAAGAACTTGACTATCCCTTGTCTGCTTTAATTAAACTCCTCTACCCAGGTGTTTACAGGTAGCACAGTACACCAGGTAAACGAGTGTCTACACCAATATAACGTTAAGCCTCGGTGCATCTAGTGTCATGCTGCAGACTATTCATTCATGTTTTTTTCTCTTCTTACTTTCAGGAGTGAGCAGCAGGATCAGAAATCCTCGTGGGAACGGTCTATTAGCACTGTTTAATGATAGCACAAGTGATGTATAGTGCATCAGGCATTCAAAACATGGACTTTTATTGCTATTACTACTATCATAAACAAGCTGCTATGTCATGTAATCGGCTTTATTTGCAGGTATCGAAGTGCTTAGTAGGTGCACCAAGTCATGCAGCAGCGTTAATACCTGCAATCTTTCAAGACTTCTCCGAATACTGATTTAAGAGACACTCAAGTAAAAGAGGCACAATTACGGACCTCGAGTTGATCATTCATAAATTTGGATCAAATCAACGAACATATGAACACACAACTAACTGAACATTGCTGCTGAAGTGTAGTGAACATAAATGTCACCAGAGTACATCTTGATCCGGATTCCACATTTACATTCTAGAGCAAAGCAAGTCAATTCCTGAACGAATCCAAGGTTACACCACACCTTGAGGCGCGACAGATGGTGTTTGGTGTGTGAGATGCCCATTGAACGCACCTGGACCAGAGCAGACCACCGTGTAGGCTCAGAAGGTTAGAGGAGGAGGAGGGGCAGGAGAAGGAGGAGGAGGAGGAGGAGGAAGAGGGTGAAGAACTTAGGTTGTGAGGGTGCATGTGTGTGGTTGTTGTGTAGCCTTCCAGTACACAGGTGATCGCCCCCCCTCCCCCCAGTCACCCTCTCTCCCAGTCAGCTTGTTCCAACTTCTGGTGTACAACATATAATAAAGGAAACCAAACTTCCTTCGACTTCCAAATTCGGTAAGTCCAGGTGAGTCCTTGACAGGATAACAACATGGACACAACCACATGAGTCCTAATGTTTGCACACTTATAAAGGACTTTCACCTTCCTACAGCAGACAGTCTATGTAGTCTGAGTGAGTGAATGACTTGTGTTTTCATCTACTCCCTTTCCTTTCGCCTCCTGCAGGATATTAGTCAAAGAGAAGGACAACGTGAGTGGTGGAGTGAGTGGTGGAGGGTCGTGGGTGGAGGGAGGGTCGTGGGTGGAGGGTCGTGGGTGGAGGGTCGTGGGGTGTGGGAAGGGGGGGACGCACATGAGGGCCGCCACCGTACATGACAAAGAGCACGAGATTCATAACAGTCCTCGCCACCGACAGAAAAATTTCATGGGTGTTCTCGGGTCGCCGGAGTCAAGTCTAATACGCCGGTGGCCTGCACTGAGGCAACTTATCAAACCGTAATTGTTTCCCGCTATATTTTTTCACCCCCTGCGTCCTTCCCTTCTATTGGCTACCAGCAGGAGTACGTTTTCTATACAATTTAACCTTCCTATTACTCATACATTTACATAACATTATTTCTCGTTAAGCCCAATTTCTACACAATATACTCTAATCTTTCCTGCCGTTCAATTTTCCCGGGCCAGCGCTCCCCGGCGGCCTGCACGTCCCTGTAATGACAACCCTCACCACCATCACCGTCAAGTAACAATGATTTATGCTGTATAATCTTTCTTAGCGTCATTAAAAACATGTTCTACCTCAATAAAGCCAGAGAGAGACGGAAGGTATTCTGAGAGAGTAGGTCGTTCTTCACGTCTCCATGGTTCTAGCGTCTCATAACCTAACCTAACCTAACCTAACCTAACCTAACCTAACCTAACCTAACCTAACTTAACCTAACCAAGTGCTTCGGCGAGAGAGACATCCAATAGGCACCAGACGATAAGGCTGAGTAAAAGGTGAGTGAGGAAGGCTGGGAAGGGAAGACCGATACCAAATGACGAAGCGGTGAGTCAAGATAGATAGATAAAATAACAGGTGATGAGGATGGTGAGTCAGAGTATAAGGAGTTAGAAGAATGGTGAGTCACGAAGGTAAGGAGAGGGATTAGGTATGATAGTGGTTAGTTAGAATGAGTGAAGGTGAGTTAATGTGTGGGGAAATATCAATATAAAGGATATTATTGTAGTGTGTGTGTGTGTGTGTGTGTGTGTGTGTGTGTGTGTGTGTGTGTGTGTGTGTGTGTGTGTGTGTGTGTGTGTGTGTGTGTGTGTGTGTGTGTGTGTGTGTGTGTGTGTGTGTGTGTGTGTGTGTGTGTGTGTGTAGCGGTCATCGTAAGCTAAGAAATGAAGAAAATGAATAAGAAAATAAAACAATACAGGATAGTGAAGGTTATACAATTTATTTTTTCAATGTGATCTCCATTTTAGTGACTTTATTTACCAAAGATAAAATAAACATTAAATAAGTAAGTAGATATATAAGATAAGTAATAATTAAATAACAGTAAGTAGGAAAGAAATATGCCAAGGAGAAAGAATAAATAAATGAATACAAAGGAATAGAAGGAATAAAAAGAAAAAGAAAACAAAGATATAAGTAGAATAATACATAGAAATAATAGATAAACAAACAAAATAAGAGGTTGCAGGAATAAATTGAATACATGAATACATAAATAAGCAAATAGTTGTATAAATAATATCCTTTTATGACACTGAAAATAGAGAAAGAGAGAGAGAAAAAAGAGAGAGAAAGAGAGAGAGATAGTTATAATAGTTTCGTCATTTCCGGTCAATCAATCTCAAGGTCACGTGCTGTTGTTACGCTGCAGAACACGTGCTGAAGTTGCAAGAAAGTTGAGCAAAACCAACACAACATCCATCCATCCATTCATCCATCCATCCATCTATCCATCCATCCATCCATCCATCCATCTATCCATCCATCCATCCATCCATCCATCTATCCATCCATCCATCCATCCATTGACAACTTTATCAATCTCACACTTTACAAACCATTAAAAAAAATATCATAATGCAATATCTATTTTCTTTCATCCTGTGTTTGGTCTCATTCCACCATTCAATTATATCTATTAAGAGCCAATTATCCCTCGTAGCAAAAGTATTTATTCCACCGCCGCTGAAACGTTTATCGAATATTTAATAATTACAATATTTAGCTAAAGTGTATTTGTCTCACTTTCACCTGTACGCTCTTAACAACTAACTGCTTGGGGCCAATTACGGTCTTCTCTTGATTAACAACCCGTAAACAGGGAGGAAATGAGTCTATAATGAAGCATTACATTATCAAACCAAGTCTCATTACACAGTCTACACCGGAATTTCTTCACTAAATTAATCATTTTACTTTCAAGTTATCTTAACAAGGGATCGTTCTCTGCAATAGTATAATGTAACGAGTATAATTTTGAACTACTTCCATTGTTTTTCTATATATTTTAGCATACTCAAGACAACTTTATCTCCCTGTTAGCTAGAGCGAAAAATAGCAACAAGAGAAGGACATACAAGAGGGGGGAAGGAGGAGTAATGTGGGAGAGGAAATGTTACACTTCCACCTCCACTCCTCCACAAGGCACTGACGAGGACGTGTAGGTTACAAGTGTGACCTTCGAGTTGGTGCTTAGAATGGGTGAGGGAGAGAAGGAGGAGATGCGTTTAGGAGTGGCAGACACGCTACAGGATGCTGGAAACACACAGAGAGAAGAAAAAAATAAAATCAGCATGAGAGTAAAAGGAAGATTTATTATTTAAAAGGATTGAAAAAGGAATAAAAGACAAGAGGTAAATGTATGAATAGAAGAAACATATGATAATGGAAAAATTAACTTGAAATAGATGATACATTTGATGATAAAGAGAGGAATTAAAAGCAGAGAGAAGAGAATACTTGATAAGGACATAGAGGAAGAATGCATAAGAAAGACACGCGAGTAACATATAATAAAAAACTGATGATAAACTTGAAGATACGAAAAAAAAAACTGAGAATGAGAGATACTTGAGGAGAGGAAAAAAATGAGAAAACATAATGCTAAGATGAAAACTTAAAAAATCGCTTGAAAACACAAAGGCAAGGTAAAGAAAAATAAAGGAAACAAAAGAAGAACAAAACTTTAAAAAAATGCTGGAGATAATAATAAGGTAAAGGAAAAATGGAAGAAAAAAATGTCTAAGAGGAAACTCGAAAATAACTCAGAAAAAACAAAGGCAAGGTAAGAACAGTCACCTAACGACATCAGGAGACATCTAAACGACAATTTCCTGACGGTGCGGTGAGGAGAGGACAGGAGGAGAGGAGGACATGCCTACAGCCAGCCAATCCCCTCCAGCGCCTCAACCTGACCTAACTGGCACTCAAAACACATCCCAGGTAAGGTCACGCCCACCCCTTATAAGAATCAGAGGCGGTGAAGGGCGGCGCTGCTTAACTTAATGAAAAACAGGACCAGATAAGGATGTCAAAGTATAGATAACTCAATCCTAAACACCAGCAGCAGCAGCAGCATTGAGTTGGACCACAGTGGAGTCGAGTCTCATGAGCGATGCGATTCTCAAGCAGAAAGGAAGCAACTTAGACCAAGATTGAATGCACCATAAATGAGACATCAGGTAATCACTCCTAATTACACTGCAGCCCGACAATCCAGCGAGCCATCCATCACGCGCACCATCACTCATCACCATCCCGTCATCACCTAAGCCAGTCATCACCATCCATCATCGTCAGGCTTCACTGTTACTCGTTGACCCTTTTATTACACATGCCAGACCGCGGGAACCTTGCCGGCCATGATCAGACGGAGGAGGAGGAGGAGGAGGAGGAGGAGGAGGGTGATGTGGTGACGAAATGACCAGTTTTCGGGTAAATTTGCGTTTTTTTACGTGTATTTTTGCAACGTGAAAATACTTTAGAAATAAGTTACTGTCGTTAGTTTTATTATGATTATTATTTCTATCATTACCGTTATTATCATTATTAGTATCATCATCATCATCATTGAATTACTGAAAGATGAGGATGACTTAGGTGATGTTAAGGGCGTGAATCCCATTAAACTCCAATAATATAGTCACTCTTGTCTTAAGTGTATCTATATTTTCTATCACAAACAAAGTGAAATCTGATGAAAGTCAGTAACCTTCACTTGTACTTCTCTGAACCTATGTTAAGTGGCTCATAAAAACTGTATTTACGTTTGTTTATATACGAGTAAAAGCCAAAAATACAAAATAGATAGCTACTGTTCTCTCAATACAAAAAAGAGTGAAGAATTTTTCATATATACATTTTTCTGCACTTCCTGTCTCCTGTCATATATTACGTTATATCTATTTTTTTTATTTACTGCATGACATGGTAGACTTTTTAGTTTTAATTTTAAATTAATGTTTGCTTGATAATAACTTTGGCGTTCTTGATGAAAAATTAAACACACAGTTATAAATCAGACTCCACTTAATACTATCCTTCTCTCTTGTTAAACATAGTGCACAATGTGTCTTATTTATGGACTCTATGTACCCGTTCTCCCACATTTCTTTAAAAAAAATATGAATTATTGCGAACTTTTGAATTGTATATGAGAGCAACAGAGAGAGAGAAAAAAAAGAGACAGAGAGAGGGAGAGACAATCATAACTTTCATCTCACAATTGTCCCTCTCGTCCGTTCCGTCAATAAATCTTCTCGCTCACGTCTCACCTTCAATAAATCAATAGCGAGAGAGAGAAAGTGACTCTAAAGAACCGTAATAAAAAGAAAAACAAATGAAAGTCGGCGTCACGAAGGCTGCCAATAAATCTAACGTCAAGGAAAGTATAAATAATCAAAACAAATACTTGATTCTTAGAGCATTTACTGCAATAATCACTATAATGATAATAATAATAGTAATGATAATAATAATTGTGGCTTTATAGTATTATAATGTGTTTGGCACCTAAATAAGAACATATTAGCTTTGTCTCACCCAAAGAAGTTTTCTCAGAACTTTACCTAACCTAACCTAACCTAAATTAATGTTTCCTCCCCTTAGACTTTTTAGCTGAAATCATGTATTTTTTAAAAGTAACTCAGAAAACATGGGGTTTACGTAAAAAAAAGTATAGAATAGTAATGAAAGAGCAGGAAAAGCTCATTCGTTTGGGACATAATGATATGGAATTGTAATGTAAGTTTAAATGTAAGAATAAAAAAAATGTTTATCAAGCAAGCATGGATGAAATAGGATTCAGTATTATAGTAATCAGAAAATTGAGTCCAGATTCGTAATGAGCATGCTCGAGAACCCCTTTCTAATAATTTTCATGAGTTGCATCGAAGTTTCATGAGACTGTTCACCAAATAAAATCGAAGAGACAAGACAAAGGATCCACAACACCCGGTGGAATAAGACCAAACAGACTTTACTTTCAAACTCCGCCCTGACACCCACCAGCCAATCATGTACGTTCAGATGGGAGAGTGTGGGGGCCCCATTTTTGCCATTTTATAGTAGGGTGAGTATAGTTTTTTTTTGTTAGAAATTCTCCTCCTCATCCTGCTCCTCATTTTTCATCCTCCTCACTGTTTATTAGACGTTCAACTCCGTTTTCCTTAAAGAGGGAGAATGGGAAGCAATTACTAAAAAAACCCAAGTGATTGTACCTCATTTACGCAATTTAAACTTTACTTCATCCTTTTGCAATTTATGTATAAAAGAAATATGTGGCTTTATCACCTCAGTCAAGCATTATAACCTGTTCTCATATAATTTTCACCTGTTTTTTTTTTTTTCATTTTTTATCTTATTTTATTTTTTTTTTAAATATTTTTCCTCACTATTGCTTGCCTGCAGGAAGGAAGCACTCGGTGGCAAAACGCGGGAAGACTGCTGCGGTGAATAACAGCCTTCGCCTCTCGCCCTCCAAGCATGAAAACCTCACCTAACAACACCAATCTCACTCTAAAATATTGTTAACATTACACCTACGCAATACACACGTTCAAGGCCAAAACAAATAAAATGAAGTGCAAACCATTAGGTGCAACTTATCTTGAGGAGAAAATGATTGAGGAGTAAATGATTGCAAAGACGACAAAAGGAGGAGGAGGAGGAGGAGGAGGAGGAGGAAAAGGAATAGGAAGAGGAGAAGGAGAAGGAGGAGGAGGAGGAGGAGGAGGAGGAGGAGGAGGAGGAGGAGGAGGAGGAGGAGGAGGAGGAGGAGGAAGGAAAACCACGAGTACTTACGATGAAACTTCAAGGATTGTAGGTCATGTATGTGAAGGGAGAGAGACGGGGGGGCTGGTAAGGAGAGGGAGGACGTTAAGGATGGGAGAGGGAGGGAGGGAGGGAGGGAGGGAGGAGTTGAGGGTGAGTAGAGGGGGGGTGTCAGGAGGGAGAAAGGAAAGAACAGTGAAGGTAGAGAGGAAAGGTTAAACTATGATTCTTCATATGCTTCTTTTCCTCCTCCTCCTCCTCCTTCTATGACCTCTTAGCCCAAGGTCACAAGTAGGTCACCAATACTTTGAATTTATTTATATATATTTTTTTTACAGGTAGGGTACGTTCTCCAAAGAAAAAAAAAAAAAAAAAACTCACATTGCCGTTTCCTAAAAAAAATTATGAAAAATGTCCATAAGGATGACTTAAAAAAAAAATAAAAATAAAATAAATTAAAGGAAGGTGGGGGAAACAAAATCAAACAGAGAAGTCTTGCGTTTACCAGTGAATTGATAAAAGAGTGAAGATACTGACTAATTATTGCATTAGTGAGTTGGATAGAACATGGTTGAAATCACGTAGAAAAATCTTGTGCAGCGATTAAATAACCTGAAACGAACTTAGAGCTGTATCAACGTCTGCTATTTCCTTAAACCTCATTTCAAAATAAAATCTCTAAAACATCTAGATAGCTAAACGGCCCAGACATTCCACTACAGAACCGCTACAGGGGAAAGGGGAGCAAGGAGGTGACCGTCACACTATCAAGTCGTTTCAGTAGTGGTGGAGATGTAGTGGAGGTAAGTTTACGGACGACTGCACCTCACTAGCACCTTTTTCTTATATCTTTTCATCATATACTTGATCTCTATACTTATCACGGTAAATATTGTAGATTTTTTTTTGTCGCCCAAAATTTTTTCCGCGTAAATTTGGTCGAATGTGTTTTTGCCATTTTACTCGGAAAACATTTGTCGCACAGCAGTAATGTATAGAAATTGATATATCAAGTTTGATGTTGTCTATCAAATGGTGAAATTAGATTTAAAATATACCTTATAGTTTAGTAGGAAATATAAGTTTTGTTGAAATGTTGTACAAAAAATTAATACATTATTTTCTCAGTTATTAATAAACTAATTTAATTCTACTATAGTAAAAAAAAAAAACGGGCGTTTTATGTTCTATATTTATTAATTTGTAAGTCTTTTACGTAAACCTCATAGCTTTCGAGTTATTTAACAAAACGTGATTTGTTAAAAAAAATCTAAGGGTGTTGCCTTGAAATTCATGAAAATTTTGCAACCTCAGAATCTCATGAAAATTATATATATATATATATAATATATATATATATATATATATATATATATATATATATATATATATATATATATAATATATATATATGTTTTCAAGGATAAAGGAACACGAATATAGACTTACTTTTATAATTACTATGATATTAAACACTATATAAACATTGTATTTTAATTATTAATTATTTATTTTTATATTTTTTATTTTTCTATATATATAGGAAGGAAGAAAATGTTTATTGATACTAATCTCTGTCTTTCTCTTTATCTCTTTTTTTTTTTTTTTTTTCTCTCTCTCTCTCTCTTCTCTCTCTCTCTCTCTCTCTCTCTCTCTCTCTCTCTCTCTCTCTCTCTCTCTCTCTCTCTCTCTCTCTCTCTCTCTCTCTCTCTCTCTCTCTCTCTCTCTCTCTCTCTCTCTCTCTCTCTCTCTCTCTCTCTCTCTCTCTCTCTCTCTCTCTCTCTCTCTCTCTCTCTCTCTCTCTCTCTCTCTCTCTCTCTCTCTCTCTCTCTCTCTCTCTCTCTCTCTCTCTCTCTCTCTCTCTCTCTCTCTCTCTCTCTCTCTCTCTCTCTCTCGTTAAAAAAAAGTTTACTCTGCTGTCTAAACGCTATCAGGTATGTGATAACTGTGTTTTTTTTTTCTCATTTTTCTTTCTTTACTACACTCGTCAGCCTCAATTAAGGATTTTGAGCATAATTAAGCATAATTAAGGTTTTGGGCATAATCACCATGCATTTGATGAGAAACGGATCTACACCAAGATCCGATACCCGATACCCGAGACTCCGAGACCCCGAGACTCCGAGACCCGAGACCCGGAAACCCCGAGACCCCGAGACCCGAAACTCTGAGATCAACCCGACACAAACAGCGGTGACAACAACTCTCCCTGACACACACTAGTACTACCTGTCGGGCTTGTCTCCTGCTCACTTCTACTTCCTGTGTTTCTCGGGTTGAACGCTCGTACTGCAAACCTACACCTTGTTTCCTATTTTTTTAATTCCATTTGTTCCTTGTGCCTTGCGTTATTTGTGTTTCTCTACTTCCCTCCTTCATAAACGTGGTGTTTGTCTTACGATTTACATATGTTTTTTTTTTTAGGATAGTTTTCACCGACTACGTGATGCGTCGTAAGTGTAGTTTGCGGTTTTGATGAGAGAGTAGAAAGCAGGTGTTATGTTTATACTGTTCAGGTTTACGTAGTCACCCCTTAGCCTCTTCACCTGTGGGAGGGATCAACGCATGGATCAGCACCCATCATTACAACGTCACTCACTTGCAAGTCACTCCACCAGGTGTCTCAGGTAGCTGCCTTTAGACAACATCTCGTCATATCATAACTCATTTTCCTCACCTTGTACTTAAGTGAGGTTGGACAAAACTAGATGTCCTGTTACCTGGCATTACCTAGACGGGAGAGTCCTGTTACATGTTCTGAGTCACTGGCAACCCCTCGTTTGAAGGAGTATTTTCCCGGGACTGAATGAAAGGTGAGGGGTAAGAGGGATGTTTGAGCAGCGGCCGAATCACAGTGACACAGGAAACAGCGTGTAAGGAGACACATATTAGTGTTTGACGCCGCTATCACTGTGTTTGGTCCAGCGAGTTGCACGACACCAAGAGATCTGTTTTGTACTCGTCATTCTTGGGTATTATAACGGAGGCGACGCTGGCAGAGGCGACAAAGGGGCATGACAAGGATTCCTCTTCTGTATGTTCTTGTGCTATCACGTGATTTGTCTTCAGGGGAAACAGGGAAACATTTCTTGACGTGATTGAGTACTATGGTTTTTGTCGTATTTTTCTTTTTTCGGTGTGTGTGTGTTTGCGTGTGTGTTATTGTTGAGATAACGGTGCGTGCGTGCGTGCGTGCGTGCGTGCGTGCGTGCGTGGTGGGTGGGTGGGTGGGTGGGTGGGTGGGTGGGTGGGTGGGTGGGTGTGTGTGTGTGTGTGTGTGTGTGTGTGTGTGTGTGTGTGTGTGTGTGTGTGTGTGTGTGTGTGTGTGTGTGTGTGTGTGTGTGTGTTGTGTGTGTGTGTGTGTGTGTGTGTGTTGTGTGTGTGTGTGTGTGTGTGTGTGTGTGTGTGTGTGTTTCTATATTTTATTTTGAATTTTGATAACATCTGCGTACGTACAAAATTTATATATGTTAGGTTGTATAACAAAACCGCAACACTCACCCTTGAAAACACACATGTCAGAACACAAAAAAATAATATCAGAACAATCTCAGTTAACACACTGGAAATTGAACGTAAATTAGCATAAAATTTGCCTCGTTCACTTCCTACTCGGTCATAATTCGCCTTTACCTTCATATTCTAATCTACTTCCATCTTTAACTTATTTTACTCACACGACATAAACCTCAAACCCGCTGCTGCCTCTCTCTCTATATATATTACAAGATGGAATCCGCCAATACATAAACAAAACTAAACCTTCATTTTCTTTACGCCAATGATGATGAGGATAACAACAGTAAGATATAAAAACATAAAAGAAAGTTAGCTCTTAGCTCTTACTACAATGTTTCTTCGGCGCCTTACGTAAAGAGACACATTTTATCCATAAGTAACTACCGTTTTCAGTTGTATAATAACGCCACTTGCATGCGAGTCTTCATTTTGAATCATAATAATGTATATTTGGGTGTCAATTACCACAAAAGAACAGGCAAAGCACGGAAAAAACACGGAAAAATAAACCCAAAAATTCAGCTTCATTTAAAAAATTTTGGTTTTTGTCTTCCATCTGCTTCTGTACTTGTCCATATGTCGGCCATCCCACTATCCTCAACACACCTGGTATATGCAACCCATCATGTCTCACACACCTGACGCCCTTGCATATAAACTGAAATCACGGACGAGTTTTTGTATGCATACCTGATAATTTGTAACTGTTTAGAAGAGTCATGTGAGAGGATGAGAGGATGAGTGCATGTGTGTGTGTGTGTGAATGTGTGTATGTGTGTGTGTGTGTGTGTGTGTGTGTGTGTGTGTGTGTGTGTGTGTGTGTGTGTGTGTGTGTGTGTGTGTGTGTGTGTGTGTGTGTGTGTGTGTGTGTGTGTGTGTGTGTGTGTGTGTGTGTGTGTGTGTGTGTGTGTGTGTGTGTGTGTGTGTGTGTGTGTGTGTGTGTGTGTGTGTGTGTGTGTGTGTGTGTGTGTGTGTGTGTGTGTGTGTGTGTGTGTGTGTGTGTGTGTGTGTGTGTGTGTGTGTGTGTGTGTGTGTGTGTTGTGTGTGTGTGTGTGTGTGTGTGTGTGTGTGTGTGTGTGTGTGTGTGTGTGTGTGTGTGTGTGTGTGTGTGTGTGTGTGTGTGTGTGTGTGTGAGTGTGTGAGTGCAGGAAGTGAACACAATAAACTTCCTGATGTGTTTCATTATAACTAACAAACAGATAATATAAAAATTCTTATGCAGAGGCTGAGGTTAATACATGTTCGTATAACCACATTCATGAAATAATCACTGCAACTAAATTTTTTTTACATCAACAACTACGAACTTAAAGAACATAGTGATATCAAAAGGAAATTACTGATACAAGTAATCGTAATTTATGGCATATTTTGACTCTGTGAGGTTGAATATCATAGAAAACAGAGAGAGAGAGAGAGAGAGAGAGAGAGAGAGAGAGAGAGAGAGAGAGAGAGAGAGAGAGAGAGAGAGAGAGAGAGAGAGAGAGAGAGAGAGAGAGAGAGAGAGAGAGAGAGAGAGAGAGAGAGAGAGAGAGAGAGAGAGAGAGAGAGAGAGAGAGAGAGAGAGAGAGAGAGAGAGAGAGAGAGAGAGAGAGAGAGAGAGAGAGAGAGAGAGAGAGAGAGAGAGAGAGAGAGAGAGAGAGAGAGAGAGAGAGAGAGAGAGAGAGAGAGAGAGAGAGAGAGAGAGAGAGAGAGAGAGAGAGAGAGAGAGAGAGAGAGAGAGAGAGAGAGAGAGAGAGAGAGAGAGAGAGAGAGAGAGAGAGAGAGAGAGAGAGAGAGAGAGAGAGAGAGAGAGAGAGAGAGAGAGAGAGAGAGAGAGAGAGAGAGAGAGAGAAAGAGAGAGAGAGAGAGAGAGAGAGAGAGAGAGAGAGAGAGAGAGAGAGAGAGAGAGAGAGAGAGAGAGAGAGAGAGAGAGAGAGAGAGAGAGAGAGAGAGAGAGAGAGAGAGATAGAGAGAGGAAAGAAGAAGAGGAGAAACAAGACAGCTAGTCAAGAGGATCACGTATGTAACACTGCTGTTGTATAAGATGAATAATGTATAAAAACAGGAGGTGCAAGGAACAAACACCCCATAAAGCGAAGATAATGCAGCTCTTCGGGAAACTAATGGTGAGTGGCAATGGTGTGTGGAAATGAGGAACTTGAAGGGAAAGAGAAACAGCAGGAAAAAGAGGAAACTGACAAAGTAGGTAATGAATGGGTTGGAAGGAAGGAAAAGAGGGGTTTGAGAGGAAAGATTGCAAGGAAAAGAGAAGCAGAAGAAAGAAGAGGAATGAAGGGAAGTAAGGAATTGGTTGAAATGAAGGAAAAAAATAGGTCAGAGAGGGAAAAATAAGGAGAATACAAAGAGGAAATTGAAGGAATACCTTAAAATAAGAGATAGGAAGTAAGTAATTATGGAAAAAAAAATAATGTACATCAAAGAAACTCCAAAACAAAACAATGCATATCAATCCACCATCTTAAAAAATGGATAACACAGAGAAAAAAGATAAAACATAAACCGAATACAAGTAAATACAAGGACAGATCTTAACCAGGAAGCAAGGAAAGAACAAGTGAATGTATATAGCGTAACCCTGAGAACCGGAGGAGAAGCGACGGAAGGAAGGAAAGGGATGGATAGATGTGGGCAGAAGACTGTTTTCAGGAAACGTATCAAAAATAGGTCGCTGCCGGAGACGAAAATACCACCTGACCTTGAAGCAACATTATCACGAGTGTTTCAGATGAACAGCATACACCTGCTTAGAATTTGACACACGAGGGTCACGCTCACCATTAAGATGACACTCGCCGCGCTGCAGACCAATATAAACACCACCAACTCCTTAGTATTTGCTACACCGAATATCAAAGACTCGCGTCCATCAAAATGAAACACGGCGGCGGCAGACTTTGCATCAGCCCACACCTTTTTTTATATCTCTTATTTCTGCTTCTCCCTTTTCTTCTCTTATCCATTTACTCCCCTATACAACCTCCTCACACTCCCTGCCAGCACGACGCCTCTGCTAGTGGTACTTTAGAGGTGTAAGTAAGAAGTCCTTGAGTGCTGATGGTTTAATATGGATTTTGTATCTGCGTTTTTAGTGATTCTTCCACTAACGTCTGCCAAAAGCGCACTCAAGCCTCAAATTTCAACACCACTGTTCTTATTGCGTTGCTCTGCTCTGCCTTCCTAGTGCTGCACATCGTAGTAGTGTGTTGATCTAACCACCTTCACTACCTCCACGTACACTGTTGTTGTTGACCGTCGCCGAACACACAAGAACACAAGACTATGGCAATGTGATTATACCTTGAACTCCAATGGAATTATAGTTTTGAGGTAAATTTTTTGTTTGCATTTTCAAGGTCAATGTCTGATTCATAAGAGCACCGTTTTCTTTCCAAATTCAAGGACTTAATTTTCCAACGGTGTCCACGCATTATGGACAAGCGACAGACACGTGAAATTGATGCTCTTGGTGGTACTGGGAGACGGGACTCGTGTGTGCGTGATACAAACTAATTATTTTTGTTCATTACTTAAACTTTCTATGCAGTATTTTTTTGTCCAGTGCCATTAAACTTTCATTACCGTAACCTTGCATTCAGTATAGTTTGGAAGGAAAAAATTCACTTCTCCTCCTATCAACAGAACTAAGAGGAAGAGTCACGTAGGTGGTAAGAGGAGAGAGAAAAGAGACAGAAAGAGAGAAAAAGAGAAAGAGAAAGAGAAAGAGAAAGAGAAAGAAAAAGAAAAAGAGAAAGAGAGAGAGATGGAGAAAGAGAGAGATAGAGAAGATAAATAGATAAAGACAGAGATAGAATAAAGAGATAATGAGAGTGAGAGAAAAATGGAAAACGAGAGGACCAAATCTAACCTTTCGATCTATCAGCTTTCCAATCTAGGGTCTCGTCGCTTGAGTATAGTGGCGCTGGTGGTGGTGGTGGTGGTGGTGGTGGTGGTGGTGGTGGTGGTGGGGGTGGTGGTGGTGGTGGTAGTGGTGGAGGTGGTGGTGGTGGTGGTGGGTGCGTCTGGGGAAACATAGAGGGCATTAAATCAAGGCACCTGAGATAAACATGACAATAACTACAGCGCCGCTCGCCCAGAAGCATAAATTGTCAAACATTCGCTGGGATTTTGTCATAGGGTGAGACGTTTATGACGCCATCAAAGGTCGCTGTTTACTGATGTCCTCACTGGCGCCAGAACCAATAAAATGGCCGTACCGGGGGAGGGGAGGGGGTAAGGGGTGCGCACGGCAAGTCACACCGTTGAATATTCCTTTTCACCCCTATTTTGGACACTGTAGAAGCCGTCGGTGTCCCAAAGTACTGTACATGTACCCATCTTACCTACACCCAGGAACGTGATCTGAAAGTGGTTAGTACATGGGTACAATAATAGTACACGAAGTAGAGGCAATAATGATAATAATAATGGTGGTGATAATAAAGTGATGTAGCGTGTGTTGCCACATGAAAGTAGGCCAGAAATACCTACAAAATAATGGACGACGATGCACAAAAAACGACAGTAATGTGCATTAGTTTATCTGGAGATTTACCCGATAATAATCATTATTTGCTATCGTATTCAAAGATGCCTGTGTATACCACCACCACCACCACCACTACCACCACCACCACCACCACCACCACCACCACCACCACCACCACCACCACCACCACCACCACCACCACCACCACCGCCACCACCACCACCACCACCACCACTACCACCCCCACCACCCCCATCACCACCACCACCACCACCACTTACTACGCCTTCCTTTCCTCGCCGCCATTATGCTAATTCAGTACTCTATTTTTGCACAAATAATTTCGACCAAGATGTGCTTATGAATTAGGTGACCAGCTAAGACTTGACCCAACGACACATGTGGGGCAGATGTGTGTAGCTAACAGGCAGGTGTGGGCCCAGCGTTGCACATATGTATATAAAAAAAGATTGGTAGTGATGAGAGCAAGTATAAAATAAAGGTGTTGAAAGCAATAAGAATGTTCGGAAGTAGTGTACTGAAAAAAAGTTAGGTGTTGAAAGGTTTATTAAAGTAGAATCAGGTGTAGAATATAATGTATCGAAGGAAATAGATGTACAAAAGGTAGGATGTGTAGACTAGTATGTATGGAGGGAAGATAATGTATGGGAAGTTGTGTGAAGATAGAAATAAGAGTAAAAAGGTGATGAAAAGAGTATAAAGACAATTAAGAATGTAAGAAGAAGAATACAAAAAAACATAACAAGATGTGGAGATTTTTAAAGACAGAAACAGATGAAAGAAAAGATAACTGAGAGAATAACACGTAAAGGAAAATATGTAAAGGTAAACACAGGTCTAGAAAATAGCGTATGAAAACAAAAACATGCATACAGGTGTGAAAAGGTGTGTTAATAAAGAACACAGTACGTAAGGGAGAGCAGAGCAGGTGTATGCAGGTGTGGGGTGCAGCAGGTGTGTGGGGGGGGCGGGGTGAGGGAGGAGAATGAAGAAGGTAACCTAAGAAAAGAGTTAGATTCCCACCGATTAACGTGTTTATATCAACACCACCACTACCACCACCACCGCCACCACCACCACCACCACCACCGCCACCACCACTACCACCACCACCGCCACCACCGCCACCACCACCACCACCGCCACCACCACCACCACCACCACCACCACTTCCAAGTTGTTCTCGATGCCTCGTAAACCTGATTAAGATGTCGTTCGGAAATTATTGTACCGTGTGTATAAAAGGAACGTTTTTAGCTAGTGTTTCTTCGTTTCCGAGGTAATTATGTTACACACGGGAAAGAGAGATAG
>JAXIVD010007558.1:2500-19740 GCA_036785275.1 Cancer borealis
CACTCTATTTCCCCTCTTCATCTTGCTAACCTAACCTAACAAACACACACTATTTCCCCTCTTCATCTTGCTAACCTAACATAAACACACTATTTTCCCTCTTCATCTTGCTAACCTAACCTAACATAAACACACACTATTTCCCCTCTTCATCTTGCTAACCTAACCTAACATAAACACACACTATTTCCCCTCTTCATCTTGCTAACCTAACCTAACATAAACATACTCTATTTCCCCTCTTCATCTTGCTAACCTAACCTAACGCAAACATACTCTATTTCCCTCTTCATCTTGCTAACCTAACCTAACGCAAACATACTCTATTTCCCCTCTTCATCTTGCTAACCTAACCTAACATAAACACACACTATTTCCCCTCTTCATCTTGCTAACCTAACCTAACATAAACACACTCTATTTCCCCTCTTCATCTTGCTAACCTAACCTAACCTAACATAAACATACCCTATTACCCTCTATCTCTTCCTAACCTAATTTTCCTTCCCTTACTAACCTAACCCTTCTCTACTCTCCTCCTAACCTAACTCTATTCTCCTTCCCTTTTATTTCCTTTTTCCCCGTAATTCTCTTCTCCATTACTTCCAAGTCTCGTCCCCTCTCTCTCTCTTCTCTTCTTGTTGCTCCTCATTTTCCTGATCTTCTTTCATCTAAATTCCTCTTCCTCTTCCTCCTCCTCTTTCAATCTCATCATTTCTTCCTCTTCACGTCTTTTCTTACACGTGGGAAAATGCAACGTAATACGAGAACATCTGCAACGCGAGAGAGAGAGAGAGAGAGAGAGAGAGAGAGAGAGAGAGAGAGAGAGAGAGAGAGAGAGAGAGAGAGAGAGAGAGAGAAAGAGAGAAGACCTACCTCAACCCAAGAGCACTTTCCAAAACAAGTCTGAACGAGTAATAATCCTTGTTACCTGATGCACTATAAAAAAACGTGCTTGCAAAGGGTAAGTAAATAAATAAAAATAAATAAAAATAAATGGAATAAAAATAGAAGACAAAAAATAAAATAAATGTCTTGGAGGTCGACGAGATGAGGAATAAAAAGAGAATAAACGAGAAAGAAGAAAACACACTACGTTATTTATATATATATATATATATATATATATATATATATATATATATATATATATATATATATATATATATATATATATATATCAAGGAGCTTATTGACACAAATGGCCTCCTGACATTACTACTACTACAACTACTACTACTTACGACTCATTCCTACCACTACGTAAGATGGCAATTACACACATTATTTTTCCCTAAACACTATTATTACCACCACTGACCTAACCTAACCCTGCCTAGTACAATCCTTTATCCCTTCCATTCTAACCTCACCCTGCCACTCTCCACCACCACCACCACCTCCTACACACATCAATAACACCTCGCTGGGTACACTCAAGGCCTACATATGTGTCTTTGTGGTCTTAATACAACACACACACACACACACACACACACACACACACACACACACACACAGGTACTCACAACACCTCGCCAGCCAGCCAGGTAACACATTAACACCTGCATTGCATCATCATTATACGTACCTGAAAATAACAAGAAAAGCAACATTAGAAACATATATCTAATAAAAAATACATATAATTTACAACCTAATAATGATAATTAATAGTTTCAAGTCATTAATATTATCATGATTGCATTCACGATGTGTTATCAGACGAACATATCAGTGTGTGTCGTTATGTGCCACGAAATAACGCACATGATTAGTGAGTTGACACATACGTACACACAAATAGAGACAGACAGATAGACGGACACACACAAACAAGCGATAATGATTTATTGGTTGCTAATAAACGTAGGCGTCCAGACACGTGCCTTGTCCACCGCTAATGACATAATTACCTGTCCTGCCAAACACCTGAGGCAAGGACGTGCAGGTATCATTATTATCATTATCATTTTATTCGTGATACATTTTTCATTTATCAATTACTTTCCTTTTTTTCAATATATTTTCGAATTTTCCTGATCGTGCAATAGACTCCCGAATTTTTCTGATCAATACACTTCCGAAATTTTCCTGATAAAAACAAGTCCAGAATTTTCCTGATCAATATACACTTCCGAATTTTCCTGATCTATAAACTCCACAATCTGGCCTGGCCCGCCTCCCAAACACATCACCTTTAATAACGACGACAACGGATAATTGGTGTTTTATTTTAACCTTTATACTTTTTTTTTCACCCCCACACCAGGTGCACGACCATCGATGGCTGACTAAGCTTAAAGCAGAACAAGCACGGGCCACACACACACACACACACACACACACACACACACACACACACACACACACAAGGCTGACTAATAATAATAAAAACAACAACCGAGAATGGACATGAACACCGCAGGATCATGTTTAAATTCCTGACACTTCTAAATGAGCGAGAGCGAGAGAGAGAGAGAGAGAGAGAGAGAGAGAGAGAGAGAGAGAGAGAGAGAGAGAGAGAGAGAGTTAATCCATCCATGCCAGGTAGATAAGTTGTGCATAATAGCTTGCAAGGAACGCCGTGACCTGTTTAGTTTTTGTTGTGTACAGGTATTAATTATTTTTGTGTCTGGGAGGAAGGGAAGAAGTAAAAAGTATAATGTGTTGTAATAGGAAATTGAATGAATGAAAGAACAATCGAGAGAGAGAGAGAGAGAGAGAGAGAGAGAGAGAGAGAGAGAGAGAGAGAGAGAGAGAGAGAGAGAGAGAGAGAGAGAGAGAATGGTAGACAGTAGAATCAGATAACAAAGTAGTGTTGGAAGGGAGGGGAAAGAAATAGATTGAAGATAGAGAAGGGAAAAGGAAGGGAAAAAAAATACAGGTGGAAGGAAAACAAAAGAAGAATAGCAATCTGAGGGGGAAAATGAGAGAGAAAGAGAGAGAGAGAGAGAGAGAGAGAGAGAGAGAGAGAGAGAGAGAGAGAGAGAGAGAGAGAGAGAGGACGAGGGGTTTCCTTAAACGAGGTGGTGGCTGTGAGGGACAACAGATGTATGAGGGGAGGGGAGGGGAGGGGAAGAATGGTGGTGGGAAAGAAGGGGGAGGAGGTAAGGGAGAAAGAGAGGGCGACAGCTGCGGACAGTTGTAGCGTTGGGGTGGGAGGGGGATGGAGGAAGGAGAGAATGGAGGGAAGGGAGGGAAGGGGAGAGAAGGGGAGGGAAGGGAGGGAAGGGGAGGGAAGGGGAGAGAAGGGGAGGGAAGGGGAGATGCGTAAAGGGAAAGAGAGCTACCACTGCCCATCACCAAAATAACCTCCCCTTCTTCTTCTTCCTCCTCCTCCTCCTCTGTCGTGCCATCCGTCCTACAGGAGAGACACAAATTCGAGAGAGAGAGAGAGAGAGAGAGAGAGAGAGAGAGAGAGAGAGAGAGAGAGAGAGAGAGAGAGAGAGAGAGAGAGAGAGAGAGAGAGAGAGAGTTAACAATTACAACTACCACTACTACTATCCATCCCTTGACGTGTGTGTATATGTGTGTGTGTGTGTGTGTGTGTGTGTGTGTGTGTGTGTGTGTGTGTGTGTGTGTGGCCAATTCATGCACATTATGGCAAAAAACGCAACTCTCCTGACAGCCAGTGACACACACACACACACACACACAATGCCAAGCCTATCAACCCTTCATCATCATTACCTATTCAAATTAATGACACCGGTTCTGAGTACCTTCTGTTTCTGTCATTATTATTATTATCTCATTACTATTCTTATCATTGTTATAGCGTGGCTGGGTATATTAATATTTCCGGTTTTATTTATTTATATCTACTTTATCGCCACACAACAGCAGTTTCCGGTGGGTGGGGGGGGGGAGGGGGGAGGATAGGGAGCGAGGGGAAAAGGGAATTTAATTAATAGTTCTGGCTGGTGAGATCGAAGGAGAGAAGATAAGGAAAGGAAGGAAAAAAACTGATAAAAAGGGAAGAGGGAGACAAGATATAAAGGAGAACGAAGAAAGGGATGGAGGAATAAAATGATCACTACAAGGATGACAACGAAATAGAAGAGATTGAAAGAGTGAGTGATGTAGAGGAAGAGAAGGATAAGGAAATTGAAGAGGAGGAAAGAATGAGGAGAGTATAGATAGAGGAGGATAAGGAAATAGAAGAGAATGAAAGAGTAAGGGAAGTAGATGAAGAGAAAGGGGACGGGCTTGCCAGACTTACATAAGGTGTTGTCTGCGCCACTACTCCGCCCGGCAAGGACCCCGCCCTCGTTTTCTTCACATTATTTTGAACGGTTACTAAAGTTGAGGTGACACGCTGTAGCAGGTGCCGTGGCGCGTTACACACACACACACACACACACACACACACACACACACACACACACACACACACAGCTACTCGTCTTGTCCCTTTATAGAGGAGTATCGTGTAGCTTGGGGCATAAATATGGTAGTGTGTGTGTGTGTCTGTGTGTGTCGTGAAGGTAACATCAAAAGCATACTTAAACACAGAAAGATGGACTCACTTACACACACACACACACACACAGAGTGGTGTCGGCTAAGAAAATTAATCTCCCGTGTCTTGTGTGTGCATCTTTAGCATATCCCAGTGCGGTCCATGTGTGTGTGTATGTGTGTGTGTGTGTGTGTGTGTGTGTGTGTGTGTGTGTGTGTGTGTGTGTGGTGCCAGCCGTCAGTGACAGGCACCAGGCACACTACGAATCATATGGCACCACCACCACCACACCTCCTGCCACACACACACACACACACACACACACTTATTACCCATGAGTCACACGCATCGTCTAGGAATGACCGGAAAACAAGCCGATGTGTCTGAGTCAAGCTGGGCCGCCACCAAGCACAACGGTTCAACATCCGGCTGTAATGCTTGACTACAGTCCCTCACCCCCCCCCCCCCCACACACACACAGGCCAGCAGCTGCAGCCTCCTCTTCCCTCCCTCCGTGTCCTGATCTATGAGGATACTACCTGGACGGACACACCTCAATGCTTCCTGCTCCTAGATCTCTCTCTCTCTCTCTCTCTCTCTCTCTCTCTCTCTCTCTCTCTCTCTCCCATGGTTATCTAAAAAATATATATAATCAATAAAAAAACAAAACACGGAGTATAGCATCACACGCAGCTCTCCCACACTTCATGTTGACCACTGACGTGTGTGTGTGTGTGTGTGTGTGTGTGTGTGTGTGTGTGTGTGTGTGTGTGTGTGTGTGTGTGTGTGTGTGTGTGTGTGTGGTGCGCGCGCCTGCACAGGAGCGTGTATCTAAAACCAGGCTCGGGGCTACTGACGGGGCCTTGTTGGTGCCGTGTAGCTGCCTCAGTAGACCTTGTAGGGACCACGCCCGCCTCTCTCTCTCTCTCTCTCTCTCTCTCTCTCTCTCTCTCTCTCTCTCTCTCTCTCTCTCTCTCTCTCTCTCTCTCTCTCTCAAGGTAATAATACATGTTTTCGCAGCCACTGTCCAACCTCGAAACGACCTCAAACACACACACACACACAATGACGCAACGAGAACACTCATGTAATATTCCAAGCACACGAACCAAAACTGTCGCTTGCGTCACGGCAGTAGAGAGAGAGACAAAGAGAGAGAGAGAGAGAGAGAGAGAGAGAGAGAGAGAGAGAGAGAGAGAGAGAGAGAGAGAGAGAGAGAGAGAGAGATGCCCCCTTCAATATGCTACACACGTATCACTTTTCTTCCACAAAACATAACACTCTCACTCCCTCACACACACACACACACACACACACACACACACGGAAGCAGCGTTACCATTCAGTGCACACTAGTATTAGCAAACCGTAATACAAAATTATACACTATGAATACAATTACAACCGCACGTCCACAATAGAATAGACTCAAGCACATCAAACACTAAATATAGAACAGTTACGTAACATTACCACGAAACAATGTCGGGAATTCACTACAAAAGCTAAATTCAGATATAACGAAAATAACACCTTTTTATATTGAAGGAAATTGAGGTAAAGGTAACTAACAATAAGTAGTTATTATATTACTATTAATCATCATCACGGAATCATTTGTTGTAACTTAACATTTAAAATAATAACGCAATGTATTATTTATGTTATGTGTAAAATAATTATTCCGCAATGCAAAAGATAAAGTTTGAACTGAATACTGTAATTACGTGTACATAGATAGCGTGTGTGTGTGTGTGTGTGTGTGTGTGTGTGTGTGTGTGTGTTGAAACGTGTATGAAGAGTAAGAGTCAAACTTGAGTGTATCATTACGTCAACACTATGTACGTAATGTGAACTTTAGACAGTCATGATGTGTCCCGCAGCGTGTGTCAATAAAAAGTTCACACGGTATTATTATGCGAACTGTGTGTGTGTGTGTGTGTGTGTGTGTGTGTGTGTGTGTGTGTGTGTGTGTGTGTGTGTGTGTGTGTGTAAACTAGAATTAGCTGTGTAAGTAATAAAAGTTCAGTGTGTCATTACAGGTCGACAGTGTTATCTCCGCCGCCTGTATGCATGACCGAGGGCGTCACACACACATACACACACACACACCTGCCAGAACAGCTGCACATGCCCTTCCCTCAGGACACACTCAGCACCCTTGTTATGCTGGCCGATGCTCAATGCCCAACACATGACCCCGTAGGCTGAAGGTCAAGGTCATAGGGGCAGGGAGGAGGTTGTCTCTAACGAGTGAAGATGAGTAAGCATCCTCTCCCTCTCTCTCTCTCTCTCTCTCTGGTATATATGGAGTCAGCATCTTAAGAAAATAGAAACGTTTGATCTTGGAAGAAACTTAACCAAAAGGAGTTCTAAGAGAGGTGCGCTGGTCCCATCTCTCCCCTTCAATATACCGCCTCCTCTCACCCTCCCCTTCAATACACCGCCTCCCCTCACCCTCCCCTTCAGCCTCCCTTCCTCCCGCTGCACGATCACCAGATGACCCAGATAAGCGTACACACGGCGCGCCACAATGGCCGACGCTAATGATATGATGATAGGAAAAACAAACTTTGCGAGGCGGCAAATATTAACGGGAAGGTGAGGGAGGGAGGGTGGGTGGGAGGCGCATCGCTGTTTGTCACCCTTTGAATCGGGGTCTCATTTCCATGTCATTGGTGTTCAGGTGAGTAACTAATGATGAATAATGAATGAATAAGTGGTTAGGTGAGTAAGATATGGATTCTACCTATTACCCATTGTCTTGGTTACCTGTTGGAGTGGGTAACCTTACATCACCTCAACACCTGAGTGACCTAATCATTACTTTCATTAACGACCACCCATCTCCCCCCCCCCCCCAAAAAAAAAAAAAAAAAAAAAATTAAGAACAATAACAATGACTAAGAATCTCTGTCGATGAGAGAAAAAAGTGAGCGAGATGCACGTAAATGGTACAGGTGTGTGTGTGTGTGGTGTGTGTGTGTGTGTGTGTGTGTGTGTGTGTCTGTGTGGGTGTGTGTGTGTGTGAAAGTAATGATGTACAAAATTATGATTCATCTTAGTGCATAGAGACAAGTGTAACATAATCATTCATTAGTATGTGCATGTGTATTCGACACACACCTGTTACTAATAAGATACAAATAATCATGCATATCATCAGTGCATGAGTTTGATCACCAAGCAAACATCTGTATTTAACCGATGACAGACAAACATAAAAACATATACACACATACTAGATAGATATACACACTGAGTCTATCCAACTAACTAACTAAAATACACTTAATAACACTATCCCTTTTACCTTTCCCCTAAAAACTCCACCTTTGAAAGCCCCGGAAGCGATATTGGCTTATCGTAGAGTAAAAATATAAGACTTGTTTTTCCCTTCGTCACGTAACAATGTTTTCCCTCGTGAGAGAAGTTTCCCTTATGGTTAAAGTGCTTCTGGTTTCGGCCAATCAACAAGCAAGGTAGATATAAAGCAACGTTCTGATTGGGTGTGAGGTTTGAGTGCGTGTACCATGAACTGCACGCAAACATATTATCTTTATTCCTGTGTTCCCTACGCCCTCCACTCCTTGTTGCTACTCCACTTCTTCAATTACTCCTATAAACTTTAGGAGACAAAGGATGTGCCCGTCACCAGGTAGGAAGAGAAAAAGTTTGAATGTCTTCCCACCACTCCCCTTCTTCCCTTCCCTTGTCATGTCCTGAGGAGGGAAGGGAAGGGAAGGGAAGGGAAGGGGAGGGAAGGGAAGGGTAGGAGGAAATGTTGATGGGAGTGGCGTGGAGAGAAGATCGTTTATGGGAAATGCGAAGTGGAATAGAGTGGAATGGGCCAAACAAGGTGTGTGTGTGTGTGTGTGTGTGTGTGTGTGTGTGTGTGTGTGTGTGTGTGTGTGTGTGTGTCACCTGCTCACAGCGATAAGGTCCGCCTACGTCTAATTATCACCCAATTAATCAGAGGCCTTGTAACACTCCCTTCCTATCTCCCTCCTCCCGTCCCTTTCTTTTTCTCTCTCTCTGCCTTCGCCGCGCACACCAAGAACACATCAAGGGGGGGAAGGGAGGTAAGATTGGAAGGGAAGGGGAAAGGGAAGGGGAGGGAAGGGGGAAGGGAAGGAGAGAGAAGGAAGAAGGGAAGGGAAACAGGTAAGATACACAAGCCAACTCATCCAATTTCAGGGAAACAGAAATAGAGAGAGAGGGACAAAGGACTCTGATATATAATGGAGGAGGAGGAGGAGGAAGAGGGGGAGGGAAAAAAAAGAGGAAGAGTGCTCACAAGGCGTGGCAAACGGAAGAGGAGAAACGTGGAGACACGGTTGTGGTCGATGGGTTTTGAAAATTGCACGCACACACACAAACACATACACTCAATTATTCTCTTCCACTTACGTAAGATTTATCATACACGTCTTCTGGTTAACTTTAAAGAACAATGACATAAGGAGGAAGAGGAGTGGAAGAAATTAAGGTGATGGACTGAACTTTCTGGCACCACCCTCCCCCCCAACACACCGGAAGTCCACCAGGCAGGCGAAGAACCCACCTTACTCCCCCTTCCTCCCTCCTTCGATCTCCTCTTCCTCCTCCCTTCCTCCCCCTATAAGTTAGTTCCTCCTCCTTCCTTTCTTCTTTCTTCATCCCTCCCTCCCACCCTTGTCCAATCCTATCCTCCTCTTCCTTCCTCTCATACCAGTAACAATGTATGTATATCCAGTTCTTCCTTTCTGTTTCCTCCTCCTCCTCCTCCCTTCCTTTATTCCTCCTTCGTTCCCTTTTCCCTCTCATCCTACAGCTTCGTCAGTACCTCCAAGTCTCTCATCCTATACAGTTTCCTCACTATGCCCCCTTTCAACACACACACACACACACACACACACAGATTCAGGCCCCGGTAACGACCCCTCCCGGACGGCCTGGCATACACACAGCAGCATATTTACACAGTCCTAATGCTGCGGCCGGACAACTTATCTCCTCCCATCCGCTAGCCTATTACGGAAGCTGGGTAGTCACGGCAGCAAACAGTGAGTCGCGCCTACAGGTCGTGGTGCCGTGCCGTGGTGGGAGTGCTGGAGGAAGGTTAATTCCCTAAGCACACCTGGCCTGTCACGTTCTTCTTGAGGTGAGGTAAGCCCGAGGGAGTGATGTGTGTGTGTGTGTGTGTGTGTGTGTGTGTGTGTGTGTGTGTGTGTGTGTGTGTGTGTGTGGCGACTTGTGCTGCATTTCAGGTTAGGTTCAAGGTGTGGAGGGCGTGGCAAGGAGGATCTCCACAAAACTTTTTACCGCACCGTCATTCCCTCCCTCTCCCCCGCCAGCCTTTCTTTACAAAACATATAACACTAAATACAACACAATACAACGTGGAAGACACACCTCATCATAACATACAATAAATGCAATGCACGCTACGCCCTCCACTTAAGACGCCAATCTAATTATACAAAAGCATGCAGCCTATTAATTAACCTCCACACAATATTAACAGAAGGGAAGGAACAAGGATCTATACACACATGCCCTTGCACTAATAACCATGAGACAAGTACAAGTCGGCACCAACGCCTTCACAGGAGCAGCGCCGCGGATCACAAATGCAAGGAACGTTATAATCAAATACCAGAGAGGATTAGTGCCACATGCAAATGGGAGGGTGGTGAGTGGAGGCGCCGCACCCCTAACAGAGGAAGGGAGGGAGGGAGGAGGGAGGATAGAGGCGCCTGCTTGCCTGCCTGGAGTAATAGTCAAGGAGGGTTTTCAGATCGTCGGGGCAAACACCCTGAAAGGCCTCGAGAATACAGGACAAATATGTGGCCGGTATAAGGTAATGGGGACGGAGGACGGCCATGTAGGGCGCGGCGGGCCTTGTACAGCCTAATACTGCTACTTATATTCCATCTGCAGCTGTGTACACCGACGAGGACACGGCGCGGGTTGTCAACACTGTCCTACAACTCGATCCAACACGCACGACACACCCGCCACTTCGCAAATCCTAACACACTTAAAGGAAGACGAATGTGCTAAATTCAGCCGTAGACATGACTAACACAGACACACGCACAGACAGACACACACACACACACCTCCCGTTACGACCAGAAACTATTCGCTACACGGAAACGGCCCAAACAAACAACATAACGGCCATCACACCAATAAAAAAAGGGCTGGAAGACAAATAATAATAAAGACGCGACGCTCGACACTAGGCAACTTAAACCCCCCCAAAAAATACACAAAAAGTGGCATCATGGACAGACATCAGACACAAAATGGACAATAAACACAAGACAAAACCCAGGACATGTCAGTACCGTTTTAACAATGAAAAAAAGTATAACACCATAAATACAACGACCTAGACGCTTGAGACCAGGTGGGGCCCTACACGATCTGGCCTTAACATCGCCCCCTCACACTGCTACCTACCTACCTACCTTCCCAGAGCGGTTTTATTGGGGGCAAGGGTAGAGGGTAGGGGAGACGAGAAGGGAAGGGAGAGGTGGGGCAAGACGGTTAGCACGTGCTGTTCTGATGGTGAGAGAGAGAGAGAGAGAGAGAGAGAGAGAGAGAGAGAGAGAGAGAGAGAGAGAGAGAGAGAGAGAGAGAGAGAGAGAGAGGAATGTGGAGATGCAAGATGTGATGCAACACTTTACAAATGCAATGAAAATAATAATAAATACATTGACAAATTAAAAACATGAAACGAAACCTATTAATCGAGAGAGAGAGAGAGAGAGAGAGAGAGAGAGAGAGAGAGAGAGAGAGAGAGAGAGAGAGAGAGAGAGAGAGAGAGAGAGAGAGAGAGGTAACAGCACCCACACCTGCATCGTGGCTACAAAACAACCAACATATACACTTTTCCCCGCAAAGGATGTTTATGTAAATTGATCAAAAGAGGCGGCAGGTAACGCATATGTGAGGACACACCTCTCATACCTGTACCTGCCTTAATGAGATAATTAGAGGACGTAAAGACCAATCAAGAAGAACAGAGTAGAGTTATAGATTGCTGATGACCACTGGTTCTACAACACTCCCAGTCAGTCCATCAGCGGGCGTGTACAAGCTGCTATGTTTGGGATTAGTTCAACTTAACCTTCTGAGGACAATTTGTTCAATGGTACTCAATAAGTGATTGTAGTGCGGTTCCATCATGCATTCCCAACGGCCATTCTGACGTTCCTACTTCTACTATTACTACCACTCGGCACATACAAGTTTTTTCCACCATTAGTAAGAAGTCACTCATGCTTTGAAAATTCCTTAGCAATTCAACGAAACGCCAACTAATATGCGTGCGTGCGTGTGTGTGAATGTGTGTGTGATGCCCGCAGGCAGAGGTCAGATCCCAGGGTCGAATCGTCTTCTACCATCACTGCCCTGCGGCAAGGAAACACACACACACACACACACACATACAGACACAAAAGAACAACGTCCCCTAGTTATAAAGAAGGAAAAGAGAGGAAGAAAGAAAAGGGGGAAAAAATACGAATCACACGGAACCAGTTTGAATAAATATGAAAACAAAAATCATCTGGCAACATGAATTCCAGCAAGCGAACGATGAGTAAAGGAACAACCAACAGACACTGAATACTTTGTTAATCAATGGTAAGGGCGCCGCGTGCTGAAACACCTTGTAGGAACGAACGTCATAAGAGTGATGTGGCGGCCGTGGTGGTGACGGTGTGGTGGTGGTGGTGAGAGGAGCTGTGGTGTTGGAGATGAGGTTGGGGAGGTGGATTGGCGCGCTGGCGGAACAGGACAAGGGAAGAGGGAGAGAGAGGGAGGGTGGGAAGGAGTGAGAGAGAGAGAAAGAGGGAGGGAGGCGCCAAGGGGTGGTAATGGTGGTGGTAGTGGCGTGGGTCTGGGCTGTCCGCGCCAGGCAACACTTACTGCATCTTCCTCCACCACGCCACCACCACCACTCACTCCACCCCGTTCAATACACAGACGGCACAGTTCTGATGCAGCACTCAAACACTGATAGAGGCACCGCTGCCCTTCACACCACCACCACCACCACCACACACCCTCAGCCAAGCTTTACTCAGCGTACACCCAACGCGCATTATCCTAGCTCCGCACGGCCCAGCACTGGTGATGGGGTCAGGCGTGGCTTGCTTGCCTTGCCTAGCGTGAACACGTTGGGCCTGCTAAGTACCCTCCTGATACAAGTAAACAATAGACAGACATGCTACGTCAGCACTAGCAGCGCGGCGTGCTGGGGCTGCGTCAGGCTTCGTGCCTGTGTTCGTTTCTTGGCCCTGAACACCACTGCGGGTTAATGCAACATAACACACGACACACACGGCTGAAACGGACACTGGTAGGGTGGGAGCAGCAGGCCACCACACCACGTAACCCTGTCCCCCCTGAACTGTTCCTCACCACGGCAGGGTGACAGGCTGAAGGTGTCCTTAGTGTGGACTCCTGCAGCCTACACCCTGCAGCCCCGTGTACGACCCTCGCTGGTGCGCACCGCGACGGGACGCGAGGCGACGCTTTTTTTCTCACGGACACCGAGCTGAGGCGTGCGTCGCAAAGGTCCAATGGTGACCCAAAATATCTTGGTGTGTGAAGTAGGCGCCACGGGCTGAGGGATGGCTGTGTAGACGTATACATTGCCGACCCTGGCGGCCTGCCTGCTGCTGCTGCTGCCACGGGTATCCAAGTCCAATACTTACTGGGTAGTAGGCGGGGGGGACCTGCGAAGGCAGGGGGAAAACGCTGGGAGCCCACAGCTTGCCGGTTTATTAAGAACCTCACGGAATAAAACTGAGCCACGAAGTAGTGGCTGGACTAGAGGGTGAGTATTGCCGGACACAGAGCGTGGCTGCACACAACACACTGAGCACAGTCACTGGCGGAGGGAGCTGTTCTCACCCGATCAATGGACGCACACCACACTCCTCCGCGCGGGAAGTAGCGCCACAATATCAACGCGATTCCTTGTGTCTAAAAACACTGATCCAGATAAAATAGTGATGGTATTAGTATTTCTAGGAAACAGTATGAGCCACAAGTTAGCAAGTATTACATTTCATAAATGGATCATTTCTCCGAAACGTTTACAAAGGCAGCGATGCATTGGTCGTACGCCCGGCAGCACCGCTCCTGGGAACCTTACAGACAGAGTTGGCAGCGTTAGGAAAATCTGTAGTCCACTGGTTTCCAAGGATGCTTCTATTAACAACGCTAAGACAACCTGTGTGTGCTCCGCAGCCCGTCGTGATGCCGTTGAAAACAATCACACTTATCCCCTTTCAGAACCATCACGCAGAAGGGTGTGAGGGCGCCTCGTTCCCGCATCCCGCAGCATTTAAATAGCAATCTCGCCTTTAAATCTTCCGATCCGCATGCTTTCGCTATCACAGGAATTAAAAGTCTTTCATTAATAAGTGGAAAGAGATGCATGAACCCCGCGCTGGGTGGAAGAGTGGAGAGAGGGAGAGGGAGGGAAGGGGAGGAATAGGTGGAAGGGAAGGAGGGGCAAGGAGTCCGAAACAGCCCTCTCTCTCCCTCCTCCTCCCGGGGTGTCCTTGGCGACCACCAGAAGGAAAATGGACAGAAAAAACCGGCTTTGGGAATCGCTGTGCTGGCCCAAAAAGAGAGAGAGAGAGAGAGAGAGAGAGAGAGAGAGAGAGAGAGAGAGAGAGAGAGAGAGAGAGAGAGAGAGAGAGAGAGAGAGAGAGAGAGAGAGAGAGAGAGAGAGAGAGAGGAGAGAGAGAGAGTTAGGTAGGTAGATAGGTCTTCATGCCATCACGAAGGAGGTGGTGCCGTCAGGAGGGTTACATAAGCAGGTAACGAGTTATTGATTGGACTTGATGGACGGAGGGTGTGCGGACAGGTGCAATGGTGCGTACAGATACTACTACTACTACTACTATTATACTACTGACTACAACTATTATACTACTGACTACTACTACTTCGCACTTACAATACTCAGAGGCGCCAAATATCTCCCATGCTGATCCATACAAAAAGAGATCAATAACTTATAAAATCGATACGTGGATTCAATAAACTGCAGTAAAAACCATGAATCTGTGAACAGCATTCCTATAAAAAATATCTAACTATGTAACCCCTATCTACCTATGTATCTATCGAGCCAACTAACTCTACCTATCTATCACACTCCGTACACACACACAAAAAAAAAAAAAAATCATGCATACATATTCATTGCATACATAACCTACCCTTTCCCCCCTTCCTCCCCTCACTCAGTGCCAAAAATACATATCACTATCTCCATTAAATATATGAAAGTACTATGTGCACTAAACACTCTGACACACGACACACACACACACACACACACACACACACACACAGCACGACACACACACACACACACACACACACACAATGGAACAAATCAAGCCCTCTTCGTCTATTTGTTTCAATATCAATCACGGGGAGCGACAATAGATGAATCATTACCCACGTTTTGTCGTTGTTTACAAGGTTGCTAGACTGATGATGATGATGAATGATGATGATGATGATGATGATGATGATGATGATGATGATGATGATACTCCTACTACTACTGACTACAACTACTACTACTACTATTACTACTACTACTACTACTGACTACTAATAATAATAATAATAATAATAATAATAATAATAATAATAACAATAATAACGATAATAACCACATCAAAACATTTGTAGAGATGAACATTTATCTAATTATTATTTACAAACTAAATTTTCTTCCTCCCCTGATAAAGTTCCAATCTCTCTCTCTCTTCTCACTCTCTTCTCTCTCTCATCTCTCCTCCCTCTCTCTCTCTCTTCTATCTCTATCTCTCTCTCCCTCTTCCTTCTCTCCCCCCACCTCTACTCTCCTCTCTCTCTTCACAGCGTGTGGATAGGTCGGGGTTAGGGTTTTATACGACAGGTGATAATATATTTCGCGGTGATAGCGTATTGATTCTGAGGGGCGGCTATTCTTGTCGCATCCCGGGCGGCGCGATGGGGAGGAAGAGAGATGGAGGAAGACATAGGAGGAAGACGTGAGGTGAAGAAGAGGAGGAGGGAATAGAGAAGAGGAGGGAGAGGAGGAGGGTAGGATGGAGGAGTGGAGGACGGTGAGGAGGAGGAGAGGAGAAGAAGAAGAAAATTGGTTCAGAGTAGTGATTGGATACAATAAAGAGAAATGAAAAGAAGATAGGATACATGGAAGAGTATTAAGAAGAGCAGAGGAGGAAGAGAGAGAGATGAGAGAGAGAGAGAGAGAGAGAGAGAGAGAGAGAGAGAGAGGAAGAGAGAGGAGCAGTAGGCATCTTCTACGTCTTTCGTCATAACGGTGCCAAGAGGTACCAATAAACAGACAAGTCGAGCATCGCGCAGAGGTGGCATTAAAACTGTTTCTTCCTCTCCCTTCAAACCATCCTCCCAACATTCCCTCACCTCCTTCCTTTCCTTCCCTCCCCTTCCTTTCCTTCCCTCCCTTCCTCCCGTTCCCTCCTTCCCATTCCTCAAAAGGAACTGTACGTGATGCGTCTTCATGCAGACCTACAGACGCGAGTATAATTAAAACATAAAAATAGGAAAAGTACAGTAAAATAAAAGATAAAAAAAGTCATCACAATTATAGATGAAATATATATACAAAAAAAAATCATCGTGAAAAATTAAAATAAAATAAAATGAAAAGTAGAATTATAGCATTAAAGAATATTATAGGAAACATGATTTAGTATTGTTGAATAGAAAAGAAAAAAATAAATTAGATAAAAGATCTAGTGAATGTAAAAATAAGGATATTGAAACGTGTAACTAAAACAATAAAGAGAGATAAAAAGATAGCAGGATAGAAAGAAAGAAGATAGATAGATAGAAAGAAAAAAGAAAAAAAAAAGAAACACTACCATAGACCTAAGGCCCAATAAAGAAAGACTGAGGTACAGAATAAAAAAAAAATAAAGAAAAGTGGGATATACAAAACAAAGGACACGAAAAACAAAAAACAAAAAATACAAAACCTGAAAAAAAAAATACATACAAAAAAAACATTTTGTATATATGCAACACACACAAATAAAAAAAAAAAAAACAAAAAAAAAAAAAAATCAGGTCAACAGCGTACAGTCCCCCCCGTTGTAAGGTAAGGTACATTATGTTTTATTAGGGATTGGGAGGGAGGAAAAACACACTGGTCCTCACAATTGATAGGACTGTGGTGAGTGCAATGAGATATGTATTATAAAGAATTAACCTTTACTCATTCACCTCATTCCTGTCCTCTCTCAATCTCTCTCTCTCTCTCTCTCTCTCACTCTCTCTCTCTCTCTCGTTCTCTCCACTCTCGTCTCCTTCTCTTATCTTCCTCTTGTCATTTCTTCATTAATTTCGCGTAGTCTCCTCTCCCTGCTCTCTCCTCCTCCTCCTCTCTTTCATCACCACTACTTTCCTTCCTCCTTGTTTTCTTTCTGTCATAATATAGATTTCATTTCTTTTCCTGACCTTCTTATACCTGCCCCATTTCTTCTCACCTTCCTCTTATTCTAATATTTTTTTGTTTCTCTTTTTATAACTTTCTTATCCTTAGCTGCCACTACCTCCTCTTCTTCCTTCTCCTCCTCCTCCTCCTCCCTCCTACCTCCTCCTGCCAACGTGTATATCTTCACAGCTAAAACTTGCACCCTGTAGACCCCCAATATGTACTTGTAACTGCCACAACTTTTCTCTGGTGCATTCTACCTCGAGAGTCGTCACTTCACCT
>JAXIVD010007559.1:5000-15000 GCA_036785275.1 Cancer borealis
AATGTTTTGGCATTTAAAAAATTGTCCGTTTATAAATGTCTGGATGGATTATGCATTTTAAGTAAAAGGTAGACGACAGACCGTTTTTCTACGGATCATTTTATTTCTATATGTATTTAGTAATGTTTTGTTGGGTATGTAATACGCCCTTCATAATATAACATTGTTAACTCGTGTGGTGAAGGATGATAGAGTATGCTCCACAAAATCTACAGTGTTTCACGTTCAGTGAAATTGATATTGCATGCACACTGAAAATGAAATTAACTACATTGAATTTACACCTGTTCTCGTTTTGTGTTGCATGATGAACTGTGATATTCAAGTTAACATTGAGTGAAGGCAGACTGTCTCCACCACTCACCCATTACTGTGGCTGACACGTGTTCAGAGGTGCACTTAGTAACGTCAGTCCTCTCAATGGATCCTCTCCGCTACACCACTTACCTGCACACCCACCACTGCTGCGTTGAAGGACACCGTTTTACATTCTGTCCTCCTCTCACTTACACAGCCTCTCCGCTTGGTACCTTGAAGCTCATACATTGATCATATTATCTTAATAGACTTAAGTTAGTTGTGTGCAAGTATTTCGGGCTCCGTAAAGGCGCGTACGTACAGTACATATATACTTACATTACTGTACCTCACGCCCATATCTACACAACCTCTTGGTAGTTTATTAACAAGTTTTGACCCACACGTGATGCCCTTCCGGTGTGTGCTGTTGACAAGACTTGTGAAGTGGGGGAGACCTACATGAGATTGCCATCTGTCTTTCAGTATGTTGACTTTGACATCAGTTACTTAATTTATCACCTCACCTCCGTCGTTGGATGAAGGGATACCAAAGGCGTTGTGTTGGCTTGAAGTAAGATATTGTTCCTTCTGTCTTTTGTGTGTTGAATTGTTGAGTGTCTCAGGAGACGAGAAACACATTAGTCACTTAAACACTTTCTCCCCTCTCCCTTGGGTCTGTGTGTTGTCGTGTTAAGGGAAAGCTGAACTGCTACCTTGGTGTAAGGAAACTGTTGTTCCTTCTATGTGTCGTTTTGTTGAGGTTTCAAAGCCAAGAGTGTGCAATGGCAAGAAACACATGATGTCCCCGCCAATTATTTTGCCACCCATCCCATCTGGTTTGTATATATATATATATATATATATATATATTGAGGTGGGGAGCCTTGTATAATCAATCCCTTTTCTCTCCTTTATTTCGTTCTGTTCTGGCGTATGTGTCATATTGAATATATAATAATGTTGAGTGCATAGAATATACAGGAAACAGCATTGACTCCTTACACCCCTTCATAGTGTAGGCAGAGTAGGAGAGGGTCGGAGCGTGTTGTCTACCCTCGCCTTTGTCTGCCAGTGTGTTGTGTAGCGGAGAGAGTCTGAGATGAGAGTAACTTGATTCTTTACTACTATTCCCCCGATGTTGACTCCCTCGCTGATCCATGGAGACTTAACTTACTGTAGACTCAGTGTAGAGGAAGCCTTACAATCACACAAGCTTCATCATGTGACTTTTGTTAAGGCTTTCTATTAATTGTATATATATTGTATTCATTATATGGGCATTGCTTTGCTTTTTATATATTTGTTTGTATGCCCTAAGAAGCTGGAAAATCATGCAGAGGTTCAATATAGATCAAAAGGATGCATATTCTCCTTTGATATAGGTGAGTGAGTAATGAGTAACTTGTTAATTAATAAGAGGGTTGTATTAAGTAGGCATTAGCCCTCCTCCTAGAGCAGTGCCCATACAGGTGAAGCAAACACCTGTGATGATATTCATAATTAACCTGTCTGTGCAAGGTGAATATCTCTCTCTCTCTCTCTCTCTCTCTCTCTCTCTCTCTCTCTCTCTCTCTCTCTCTCTCTCTCTCTCTCTCTCTCTCTCTCTCGCACACGCACACGCACACACACACACACACACACACACACACACACACACACACACACACACACACACACACACACACACACATCCCTAATTAGGAAGGTGAAGGACAGCTTAACACCATGAGTGACTCTTTATTATTATTATTCATGAGTTGTATAAAATTTGTACATTTAAAATAAGCATTAAGATCAGCTATGCACAGTCCATTATATACACCGAAAAGGGAATGAAGAGAGAATAGGTTTAATTACACGCACAATTACTGTTTATTTTTTTTAATCATCTCTGTAGATCCGAGGACAGCCAGAGGTGGAGGATATGTAAGGAACCGTCAGGAAGAGGAGGAGGAGGAGGAGGAGGAGGAGGAGGAGGAGGAGGAGGAGGAGGAGGAGGAGGATAACTTCACTGTACTTTTATTCAGCAATATTGTTGACTTTCTTTTGCTAGGATTGTGTTATTTGTATGTATGTATGTATGTATGTATGTACGTATGTATGTATATATGTATGTATGAATTGTTTAATATGAAAGGAAAGAAAATCTGACTTTAGTTCATAGAGTATTTTTGTATTTTTATTTCATTTTTTCGTGTGTATGTGTGCTACGTATTCATATATGTATGTATGTATGTATGAGAGAGAGAGAGAGAGAGAGAGAGAGAGAGAGAGAGAGAGAGAGAGAGAGAGAGAGAGAGAGAGAGAGAGAGAGAGAGAGAGAGAGAGAGAGAGAGAGAGAGAGAGAGAGAGAGAGAGAGAGAGAGAGAGAGAGAGATGGGCGACAATGTATGTGTGCGTCGGTGTGGGTGTGTATGTGTGTGTGGGGGAGGGGGGGGGGGTTGGTGTGTGGGTGTGTGTACGCTATTATTTCATTACAAGTAATTATTATCCTTTTGATTTGTAATGCATGATCCTCAAGGTAATTAGTAGTTGAGTGCTATGAAGGGAAGGCCAACGCAGCTTCCACCCATTTAAATGATAATATAAGTCCAGTTTTATTATTTAATGAAAAATTTGACTCATTGTTTCATGACTAGTGACTTATTTTTCTCTTGTGCTACTGTTCTTCCCTCCTTTTCTGTTCCTGTCTCTTCTTCCTCTGCATCCTCTATCCTTTTATTTCTCTCCCCTTCTCCTCCTCTTCCTCTTCTTCCTCTCCAGCCTGGTCTTACCCTTCTTCCTCCTCTCGCCTCCTTGGATCCACGTAGTATTCTCACATTAATAATTTCATATATAGTATCTATATATTTATAATATAAAACAATTTAGGTGACTAGCACAACAATGATGTAATAATAATACACTGTTGATCATTCCCTTCTTCATGTTTCTGTCGTCATCATCACTACCATCATCACCATCACTTCTACACACGTGGGTAAGACATCTTCCTCACGCTCACACTTACAAAAGACGGGTTGATGGTCCCTTTTACAAAAAACGTGTTGCGTCTTGCTGCTGCCGATGCTTGCTTCACTCTGTGCTCCTCCTCCTCGTCCTTGGAGTGAGGCACACACCAGCCTGCTGAGTCCCACCCGCCGCCTCGCACCACTATCTCTATACTACGACAATGTGAAAAAATAGTCACTCCGTCTCTGATTCACTGTACAAAAAACATTTTTCACAATAGTCAACACTATAGGAACGGCAACAGACACTCATATATTTATGAAAGGCATTTTTTCCTTTTTATTTGACGCACTATCCCTCGGTTTATGCGTTTTCTGTATCAAGGAACTGAAAACAAGACGATTCAGGTCACTTATGAACGTCTTCAAAAATCACGCTCAGAGCCTATAGCTTATACTTGTGGAAGACAATCTCTGGTCAGTGGTCTTGTCGGGAGGTACAACGAGTGATTGGGTTGTGGTCCCTGGAGGGGGGTAGGGGAGGGGCTGAAGGGGAGGGAAGCGGGAAAACTTATGGCGTAACTATGATAAATGTTGGTGTGACAGGCAAGTTGCTTTTGTCTTAAAGTTTTACGTGTTGGAAACCTGTAATTGCCTAGTGACTATTTAGTGTGCGGGCCACCGTGTTTATAAAGAGGGAGAGTAGCCTGATGGTGGGGTTAGGTAAGGAATATTCTTGAGATATGCACAAAGGGAAATCTCAGCCTAGATTGAGTGTGCTAGAACAGAGTTAGAGAAAGGCCATTGACGCCTGATGCAAAATGGGGTTCTGCTTAAATATTAGTTGGAAACTGCTCACCTTCATGAATGCAAGTAAATGGTGATGAAGGGAGTGAGAACAAGCATGTGGTGGTACAATGCACCCGAAATGACATTTTTCGTAGTTTTAACAAGTAAAATGTTAATGGTTTTCATTTAAAATGGGAATGATGCCTGTGCATAGTTACAACATGTTTTAAGCTGCTGGTCAGTTGTGCTTCATATATATATATATATATATATATATATATATATATATATATATATATATATATATATATATATATATACACACACACAAATATATGAAAAAGAACGATGGATAGAGTGTGGATGGGTTAGTGAACGTGAACTGCACCCTCCCCCTCGCGATACAGCAACTCGCTTTGACCACAGACCAGAGAGCAACACTACACGTCACGGCTCCGTCCTGGCAACGCTCACAGCCTCGCCGCGTCAGGAAGAATTTGATATTTTGGTTGCAGTTATACACTGCCTTTTTTCTCCTTCTGCACCATCTCCCTGGGAAGTTTCTGAGTCTTTTATCTCAACACTGTTCGACCATTGCGCCCCACCATCCTCCCTCACACTATTACAGGGTCGGAGTGGTGGAGGAGTCCTCGGGCGGGGGCGGGACGGGAGGCAGGTTTTGGTTGTATCCGGGGATGTGGTTCATTTCTATGCTGTGGTTGATTGTTGAGTTGCGGTTGTGAGTCTGGTTCAGATCTGGAGGTTGTATCTGGCTCACAGGGGAGTTGAGGTTGTTGGGTGGAGGTGTAGCCGGTGCGTGGTTAGGGGCAGCGGTGAGGTCATCCTCCAGAACCTCTTGAGAGCCCGCTATATCGGTCACTTCATCAATGGTGGCAATGGTAGCGTCCAGCTGGGTTTTAGTCGGCTTCTTTGTGTTGTTGTTGCTACTCTTCCCTTTCATGAGTTTTTCTTTGTTTTCTGGGTCAGTCTCGTTGGTGTAGTAGGAGGCAGAGTGCTTGTGGTATACTACTATACCGATCACCACCAGCACCAGCAGCAACAATACCAACACCACACCACCCACCACTACAAGGTACATTTCTTCTCTCTCTATGGTATTGAGTCCCCAATCCATCTCGGCATCGGCCTGCCGCGTCAGGTCACTGCGCGGGAAAGCTGGCTGCTCTGTCATCACGCTGAGGGAAGGCTCTACCCAAGTTGGCATTATTGCAACCGCAGCGGGCGTGGTAAAGGGGCAGACGGGCAGGTCCCCAAGGGGCAGCAGGGCCAGCGTCAGACCCGCCACGCCCTGGGGACCGATGCATTTGAGACAAGTCCACACCCGGGGCTCAGCACACCCAGATTCCTGGTCGGGTGCGTCCTGAAGCCAGCGGAGCAAAGGACCTGCGTGGCACTGGTCACACTGCCATGGGTTGCCTTCCAGACGGAGGATGCGCAGCTCAGCCGCCCTCGTCACAGTGTCAAAAAAGGCGCTGTCTATGCCTCTGAAGTTATTAAGTGAGAGGTCGAGGGAACGGAGGTGTTTAGCGTTGTGCAACACTTCTGTGGAGAAGGAGGTGAGGTAATTGGCAGACAAATTGAGGTGGTGGAGATGACGCGAGTGCCGGAGAAGGTCAGGCGGCAAGCTGGTGAGGCCCATGTCTCCGAGGCCCAGGCGACGCAGCTGGCGGGCCTTGGGCAACACAGTGAGCAGCTGCTCTACCTGAAGAGAATTTCCGGACAGCTGGATGTCGTGAACCTTGTGCAAGGTGTCGTGGAGGGCACTTGGCTCCAGCTGGGATAGGCGGTTGTAAGACAAGTCGAGGTGCTTTAATGAGCTGTTAGTGAAGGCGTCAGGTTCCATGCGGTTGATGCGGTTGTGGGCGAGACTGAGGGTAGTGAGCGGCGATCCTGAGATGGCACCGCGCTCCACAAACGAGATGTGGTTCCCATCCAGGCGCAGCGTGACCAGATGAAGTAGAACACTCGAGGCAACCCCAAGAGGCACTTGTGTTAGGCGGTTGTCCCGCAGGTCCAGCTCATGTAGCAGTGGCAGCGTTTGTAGGAATGTAGTGCTGATGGAGGTGAGGTGGCAGCCAGCGCAGAATAACTGTCGCACCTCCGGAACGTCAGTAAATCTCTCTGGTTGAAGGTCACCGAGCGGATTATGGCTGAGGTCGAGGCGTTCCAAGCGGGTGAGCCCAAAGAAGATCCTAGAAACGAGCTCCGGCACCAGGTTGTGGGCGAGCGACAAGGAGCGGAGGTGTCGTACGTGGCGGAACACTGCCGACGGCACCGACTGGATGCGGTTATAGCTCAGGTCAAGGTGATGGAGGGAGTCTGCACCCTTGAAGTTGGTGTCCATGAGGGTGGAAATGTGGTTATGGGAGAGGTTAAGGGCGTGCAGGCGCTGAAGGCCCCAGAAGGAGTGGGCTCCCAGGGCAGGGATCTTGGAGTGAGTGATATGCACTTCCTCCAGCTGTCTGAGCTTCTTGAAGATGGGTCCAAGCGTGAACCTGTTAGGGCGGTTGGGCGGTGCTGAGATCACCAGCACCTCAGTGTCTGAACGGAGGGTCATCACTGGTAGCGGCTCGTCCATTCCGCCCTCCTCGCACCGCACGCCTCGACGCCCACGCTCGTCCAGGGAACAGCGACACTTGCGCGGGCACGCCCAACTCACACCCAACATCACCCACAGAAACATCGGGATGAGCGGCATCTGCAATAAGGAGAGAGGAGAGTGTGTTAAAATGATGCAGTGGCGGTGGTGACGTGCTGCCTAGGGAGAGATATGCGGACAGTGGCAGCGGCTTAATAATTAGGGAGGTCGCTGCGTAGGTCCTAATTATCAATGAAAATTAATTAATATTGAAGGCAGCTGCGGTGATGGCGAGGTGGTGCGGTCCTGGAACGCATCAGCTATATGAGGATAGAAGCCTCTAGCAGCAATTATGTAAACATAATTTCACAATAACTGAAAAATACTAAATAATCCAGTTATTTATGGCCTTATATAATTGAACGACCGTTATCATTCATTGTAAAATTATTCATGTGTTTTCATAACGATATATTCTGGCGGCAGAGGCAGGCAGGTGTTGCAATGAAGTTTGTTGTTCCAGAAGGAAAATGGTTCTCTCATAATTGGCTACGTGACCCGCCACATCCTGCTAATTGTTAATTCCTGCGAAGGTTTTAATTCGCCCGTGAAGCATCGGGAGAGAGAAAAGGATATTGTTTCGCTTTGATGAGATGAAGAAAGGAAGTGATGATGGCTGCGCACACACACACACACACACACACACACACACACACACACACACACACACACACACACACACACACACACACACACACACACACACACACACACACACACACCACCCTTAGCATACACCATCCGAGGTCACTAGGGACATAGATTTCTCAGGTCTTGACAGGCTTGAGTGGCACGTCTTAATTGCATGTCTGCCGCCCCTCTACACCCGCACCTCAAAGCAGCACCTTCACCTCGTAGACTTATTAACACAAACACCTTCCTGCCTTGCAACACGTGATAATCATCTTCAGAGCCATTCCTGTGAGTCAGTGTTAGGTAAGATACAGGATATAAAATGTAAAGGTAATGATCGCAATTAACAGTTTTGCGCGCACACATAAATCAAAGGGTGCTACTTTGGCTTGTTATCTACGTGTCATGAATCTACTTTGGTATGCAATCTACACTTTATATTGCGATTGTGAGGGAAATTGAAGGTCCTACGAGGAGAGGAAGGCCAGTTGTAAGATGGATAGAATGGAGGATACTATTCCATACATTTTTTTGACGTAAGCCTCATACTTTTCGAGTTATTCAAAATAACATGATCTCAGCCAAGAAGTCAAATTGATGGGAAACGTTAGTTGGTTAGGTTAGGTTAAGGTTTTGTTAATATTTCAATGTAGCTCATGAAAATTGGTACCAAGGGGTTCTCGGGCATGCTGATCACGAATCTGGAATTAGTTTTGTTATTACTATAATATTTGGATTTTCCATTTTGTGGCCCATAATTCCACCAGAATTGAGATCGAAAAAGGTTTTCTCATTTTACTACGTAAATATTAGTCTTACCGGAAAATTGTATAGAAGTAAAGTTATGGAACATAATCATTTCTATCACATATTGCCATAATCTTTTCAATAACTCAAAAACCTATGAAAAAAATAAAAATTTTATGAAATAAATTAATGCATAATACTTTACATTCCTACATCTACAATCACATTCCAATTGACTTTTATTACAGTTCAGTAGTACGTATGTCTACTGTTCTTTCTTTTATATTCTATATGTTTTTTCGTAAACCCCATATACTTCGAGTTATTTCAAAATATGTGATTTATCTCAAAAATTCTAAGGGTGTACCCTACAAAATTTCATGCAAATTTCCACACCTCCAAAATTTCATGAAAATTGGTACAATGAGGTTTTCGGTTATGCTAAACGCGAATCTGGCCTTATTTTTCTGATTACTATAATATCAAACTGTATCTTATATTTGCTTACCTAATAATATTAATGAAATAACCATTATTTAACTTTACTAGCTGATGTTGATCTCATATGACAAAAATTCATAGAGATAACCTACTCTGAATTTAGACAATATAACGTGTAAGTGGTATTTGGTTTCCATATCTTAAACTGTAAGCGAATTAAACACCAGGACGGCCATTCCCACCCAGCATCTCTCCTCATCGGACCTCACCCCACCTAGGAGAGGACTGAGAGGAGGGAAAGCGAGCTACCTTACATCACAGCCCCGCCTCACAGCTGGCCGATTCGCTATGGCCCGCTACCCTGTTTTTGTCCATTATAACTCCCGCGTCTATAAAGAATCGGGCACTTAATGCACATTCCCAGGTTATCATTTTACATTAACCTCTCTAGGAACGCATAGCCATCAATAAATTCACCAGTCATATTGTGTACCCATAGCAGGAGTATCAGTAACCTAATCCTTAATTACATCAACCCACCCACCCCCCTTACCCCTCCTCCCACCTCACTCCAGCAAACATAGTCACCGGTCCGGCTGCGATAATTCAAACGCGGTATTAATGCGAGTAACCGAGTTTTCCGTAAGCCCTTGATAATCTGGCGCCACGAGGGAGAAGTTTGTGTTGTTTGTCTCGTCACGATGAGGCAGGAAGGGGAGGGGATGGGGGGTTAGAGGGTAGAGGGTAGCCAGATGCAGCCGGGTAGGGTGTGTATGTATGTATGGGTGGTGTGGTTTAGTGTGGCGTGGCGTGGCGTGGTGTGGCGTGGAGTGGCATGGAGTGGCGTAGATTGGCGTGGAGTGAAGCTGAACGTATAGGAGTTTCATATTTGATTGTATTAATTAATGTCACATTAACATTTAGTCACGATTTCTGGCTATTAATTTTGTTCTCCATATTTCTCCTCTCTCTCTCTCTCTCTCTCTCTCTCTCTCTCTCTCTCTCTCTCTCTCTCTCTCTCTCTCTCTCTCTCTCTCTCTCTTCTCTCTCTCTCTCTCTTTCTCTCTCTCTCTCTCTCTCTCTCTCTCACTCTCTCTCTCTCTCTCTCTCTCTCTCTCTCTCTCTCTCTCTCTCTCTCTCTCTCTCTCTCCTCTCTCTCTCTCTCTCTCTCTCTCTCTTTTTTCTCTCTCTCTCATCTCTCTCAATTTTCTTTATGGTATTCCTTAGTTTCCACCTCAGTTTCCTGTGCGTCTGTTGGAAGGGGCAAGTCAAGGTGTAGGGAGGGGAGAGAGGGAAGAAGGGAAAGGGAGGCAGGTTTATCGCTAGTGAAGGAGGAAGGAAGGGTGTGAGAAGTGGAGGATGGATGAGGAGGAGGGAAGGGGATGAGGAGGAGGGAAGGGGATGAGTAGGAGGGAAGGGGATGAGAGGAGGGAAGGGATGGAGGAGGAGGAAAGGGGATGAGGAGGATGGAAGGGGAGGA